>DWPF01000342.1:0-11899 GCA_018251575.1 Cecropterus bathyllus | reverse complement strand
CAGTCCCCATTGGAGAAGCGTGGTATATCCCCTAGAGTTCTAGGCCTCGTACAGGAGATGTCCTCTTACGGAGAAATACCGTGCTAAGCAATAAAGCCCACAATTGCTACAAATATTTTCCAGTTGGTAGGACCAGCTTAGTAGACCGGGGAAATGCTACTGTTACGCCTGTTTCTAGTATGAACAAGAACTGCTTCTTGATTGAGGGGGAAGGGTCTGGTTACCCGCTCACTTCATCTTAATCCTCCTGAGTAGCAACGCATCTGTGATCGACTGAACCCCTGTTCCATATGAATTTGCTTACAGATGTCAATGGACGACTTGGACGGCAGTAATAGCTTACCATCCGGTGGACTGTATGCTTCTTCACTATGTTAAAAAAAAGAATATATACAAATATATAAGTGGATAAGCCATAGAAGCACACAGTTATGAAGATACATACTTCGTTTGAGGAAAATTACGTACCTATATATTTTTATTTTCTCAGGGTAAAAATGCTATTATTTTCCGTGTTTAACGTACACACATAAACAATTTTATTCTCTGTGTTTACGAGGTGAATAGTAAATCATAGGGGTGCGTTATTGGACGTTATTTGACGTTATTATTGCCCGGACCTAGTATTATTAGAGTATTTCCACATTGGTGTCCGGTATTGTATCGGTCATCGGCCGGTAAAACTTTTGGAAGGTAATAGTGACACCACTGTGACAGCTTTTTATAGCAATAATGTGAAATTGGGTCGTGAAATTAAAAGCTAATTTATATTTCACTGCTACAACCTGCTCTGGCAGGACTGAAAGAAACTATATCAGGCTGTCCTAACGCAGATTTATGGTAAATACAGTCGTAATGGACTTGACCATAAAAACATAGCGTATAACGTATATCTGACAAGTAATGCATATTATATTAAATTATAATGTTTACTGCGATGGCCAAATCAGTCTACTTATTTATTAAAAACACAAAATATTTTTAACATTGAAATAAATACCAACTAGTCACTATGAGTTGGACTGCATACTATTAAACTTTTATTTCATATCATAAAGAAACAGTAGAAGGTAATAGTACCAGTAAGGTTCGACTGGGTACCACCATACTTATTTCTAATTTGCAGCCGTTCTTGCAGAACTTCTTGTTCTCGTTCTGGTAGAACTTCTGTTCTATATAGGATTGATTACAGATGCCATGGGATGATAGTGACGAATTACATCAGGTAGATTGCAGGTCTGTTTGCTACTTCTAAAAAAATAATACATTTTTGTATTCCAGATTGACCGTTACCTTGAAGACATTGCAAAGAACCACTCTGACATTGTAACTTTGGTTTCTCCCGCAAATTCTTTCGAAGGGCATCCCATCAAGTATCTAAAAATCTCCAGCTCCAATTTCACGGATCTCTCTAAACCTGTCATCGTCATCGATGGTGGGATCCACGCTAGGGAGTGGATCTCTCCTGCAACTGTCACGTACGCTATTCATAAGTTGGTCGAAGATCTGTCTGAAAGAGATCTGGTACAAAATTACGACTGGATTCTTCTGCCCATCGTGAATCCGGATGGCTATAAATACACTTTCAAAAAGGTAAATCTTATTTTATATTTTATATTAATTTAGAGTAGGCATGTGCCGTATTTAAAGTTGCATTAAATTTCCGATTCATGCAAAGTTTTTTAGTTACGTTTTGCAGGCACTGGTTTATTTCGTTTCTATCTATAATCTGTTATCTTATAATCTAAATTAAATACATTTGTCTCAAATTGTTAATTCATTTGATTTTGTCTAAGTTCGGCTTCGTACAATTTTGTCTGTATTGTTTTAGTCACGGATTAGTATAATGTGGGTAAAAGTAGCGTAAAAGCGTTGCGGCCACTCACAGCACGCGTAGGGCGGGCGTGCGGGCAAAGGCGCGCTCGTCGATGTGCGTGATCAGGTTGCGTTTCAGTATCCTGGGAACAAATAAATTGACAAACAACGTTAATGAAATATCTGAAACAATTATTGTATTAAGGAATAATATAAAATAAATTCCTTTCTAGCGATAATGAAGATAATGTAGAGTTATTTGTATTCAGCAAGTAGTAATTATGAGTCACATCATCTGTTTATTTATATTAACTAGTCTAGTAGTTTACTTAAAATAGATGGACGAAACTCATGAGTAAAATAACTTAACTGTATAAACAGCAGAAAGGAGTTTATTTAAATCGTGATGCAAAATATACGATGTCATGGTTCCCACGGCAGCTAGTGAGCACCACTCTACGAGCAGAACTTCAGTGGATGTGTCTGGGGCGCTGACCCATGGCTGGGACAGCTCTACTCATATATCGGTAGCAAAGTAACAAATAGATACAAAGTGGGTAAATATTAACGCGAGAGTGACAAGTGGTGCTTTTAACAGTTCCATTATAGCTTGTTGTTTTAAGAATTCCAGTCATAGAAATATAAGGGCGTTCCGATACTTCATTAGTTCTTAAAACGTTGCATTCGCTTTCCGTGAATTCGATATTACGTATAAACTGTGTGGGCATACATATAAATTTGCTGAACTTTATTGTGTATTGTAAAGTATATTTGAAATTATATTTGAAGATATCAGAATTACCTACACATTCCCTGCTGTGTAGTCTACGACTGCTACGATCAAATTTATCTAGTTAAAAGTATGAGGATCATAGTTCCCAATCATTTCTCTTACGTGACGTGTAATTTTAGTTATCATCTGCAGCAATCTACAGGACAAGACAGTTCATTGTGTATCGGGAGGTGAAGAGGGTAGCCGGGGGGTGAGGCGCGGGGGCGCGACCGAGTGCGGCGTCATAAATCAGCGGCGTCTGATCGACGCGTGAGAAGGGTTGCGCCGTCGCTGAGCAGGATGCCAGCCGACGAACAGATACTATCTCGTGCAGGTTCAAGGTTTGTTATAATACCGTCACTACGAGAGCTCTTAATGCACACATGATGAATTGGCAGTTTTATTTTTAATATCACAACTATATGCCTTAACGCTCATCAAAGATTTTTCAATATCGATAATGTTTCCGACACGAGCTAGTGTTTTTAAAGAAAATGATATGCAATGTTAAGGAGAAATTCGAATATTTAAAAAGAAATGAAATTTTGGTTCGAGAAAACATTATCTTGCTCAAAGTGCCAGAAGTGTTTTTCAGCTCGCTATCGTTAGTTTTCATAACGCCTCTATTGTTTGCGGGATTTCCTTTGTTCACCCAGGCGATCTAAAGGCTATTTCTTAGAGCCGAGCAAAGGGCGCGGGGCGACGACCCCGGCTCCAGCAGCCCCTATCATGTTGCACTATCGATTGCGGCCGCGACCGCGCCGAGTCGCACACCACCCGCAGGCCGCAACACATACAACGCTCAGTTTAAAGCCCTAGCCTTCAGAGGATGCATTGTTTTTTTAATATCATCAAACATTGTTGTTAATTACTGTTTAAGGTCTTCCCTAACCATATACTATGTATATCTATTGTTATTCTTTGTTAATGAATCCTTCGTTAATTGTTACTGCATACGGCTTGTTGCAAAGACACACTCCACGGCCGCTTGACATTGTATTTGTTTACAACTAACGTTAACGGTAATTAAGAAACAAAGAATATGCAGTTATGGAAAGTAGTACGCATAGTACGTAAGTAAGTAGTGTTCAATGCTATCCATCAATGAAGTGCAGTGCAGTCAGTCCGGTCGTGTGCGACATGCGGCGCTCGTAAATGCAATTACTTCCGCGTGCAGCCGTGATTGCTTTTTAAATGCCCGGCGAAGTTGCCTCGTGAGTGGTCACGTCGCTCTATTATCTACCGCTTATGGCTCTCTCATGATGACCACGAAACTTGTTACTTGTAAGCATTGTACACATTTATACCCATTACCTACGTTCTAGGCAATCTTGTTAGTCCAAGGTTATATCTTGATATTATCTTTAAGAAGCGTTACGTGTTTTCGCAGAATTTCAAGTAATTTGTAGGAATAATTGTTAATTAATTTCGTTCCCAGAGAGCGGAGAGCTTTGATGTACCATTTATTACGTTGATAAATTAATGTTCGGCGAGTCCATTACCACTCACAGGTAGTAACCGACAGACGTTAAATCTGAAGTACATAATGTTTATGAAGTTCGGTTTCAGTTACAATCATAAAATTAAAGCTGTGTCAAGTATCTTTTTAATGTTCAGTCGAAACGGATCGTAAAGTTTTAAAGCTTGAAGCTGTAAGTGGTAAATGTTTACATTTCATTTTATATTTCGTGTAAATATTGCGGTGCAATGTTGCTTCGGTAAAACGGTACCTTCCAAGGTGTTTGATATATAAAATGCACTGATCATAGTCGGTTAATAATTTCCACAAAATACATGGACAATCATTATGTTTGGTTTAGACAATTATCTACTTAACGTATACTAAAGGTGCATACGTACATACATGCACTTGGTACCAATATTATATTTAGTTATAATTACCAGTATATATAATGAATAGTAATATAATTACCAATATTTGAAGTTATAATTACCATTCATAATTGTAATTGATTGATTGATTGATTGTAATTGATCGGTTAATAATTATGTCACACAAATAGACGATATAATTCGATATTATAAATTAAGATACAAATGTGAGTTTAATTTTGTATATTCAAATGCTTCGATATGTACAGAAAATCGCCATAAAAATAATAAAGATGATTTTCCCATTATCAATTAGTCTGTAGGTAATTTAAGAAACTAAGAACTTAGGAATCCTAGGATAATTAAACTACTTGCTTGTAAAGTACACGACAACGTATGCATAGTTATAAGGACTAGACTAGATAGTCGAGTAATTATCGACTATCTAGTCTAATTTGTGTTGATAGATTCGACCCCAGTTCATTACTTTACGGTTATTAAATTTATTGTGTTACAGGCCGTGACCATCATAATAAAATTGAATCGTGTGTCGTTCGCATTATTGTTTTACACGAAATATTAACTTCCAACAATTGAGCGCGTTATTTATGTAATGAAATATTTATTTTATAGTACTTAACTTTATCCTACTGATGACCTGAATAATCACTCTATTTTGTCTAAAAAAACACTTAGTCCAGTAACTGTTTAATATCTCGAGGAATCGGTACTGTAAGTTCTTAAAGTTATAACGAGCAAGTTAGGGCCCTTGTAGGCACCACAGATGAATATGTAATTAATCCTTGCTCTTCGAGAGTGTGAATCCGCGAGGGTCCGCGTGACAAACGGCGTAAACTTCCCATGTCTTGCAGATTACTCGCGTTTACGGCGCCGTTAGAATTAATATGCGAGCTCGTAAAGCGGCGCTGGTGCCGGGCCGCCGGTAATGGCCAGATTTGCGATTAATTGCTGCTTGTTTTGATTAACTAATCGCTATAATAAAAGGCTTACAGGGAACGGCAAAATGGCTCGTTATCCGTAAGGTTCCCCATAAGTATTCTACGTTATTTTGAATATTCCGTATATCGATTTTAAGGATAGACGTCGTGGTTCGACCGGGGAGATACACCACACCTACTTTTAGCGTGAAAAAGTTCTTACGTTTAGGTGAAACGTATTGGCGACGTATTCGTAATGGATTTGGTTACACAGATATCCTTTGGCAAAGCGAGATTTCCCGCCAGGCGAGGTGATCATTCTTGGTGAGAGGCCGTGCTCCGATAGTCTCAATTCAAACGTGTGTGAAAAAAATTCTATATCGTGATTCAGAATGCAGTGGCGCCATCCCTTGATGAGTTGCGTGAGGTCGTCCCATCCCATAGTCCAATTGGCGACATCACTGGCTTATCATCACCATCTGGCCGAGTTCACGCTCATTTGCTACTTTATTTTATAAATAGATACATTGGTATGGTTGAAAAAGGATTAATTTAGTTGTTGGCAAAAAATCAAATCGCAGTAATCAGCGTCCTCGATCAGAAGCGCTATACGTCTTGTGAGCAACAGTTTTATTTCATTTTTATCAGTAACAAAGCCCCTAGTTGGATCAGCCTTTGAACGGATATTATTTATGATCAGAATGAATCGCATTTTTTTTGTATGTACACTTTTTCTGGCACGTTGGCAGAATCCTTAGTAGTAGATATCTAGTCATGAAACTGTGATGTGATTACATGATGATTTCATTAAATCTTCAAAGTAGTGTTGTAACGAGGAAACCACGGGCACAAATCATGCACTTCATTGGTGTCGTAAGGCTCATGAGTGGTGTTGTAAGTATGTGGTGGTCGATATCCCGCGGCGAGTGACCGGTCGCGAGGTTTCTTGACCGTGACGCAACCCGAGTGAGACTTGATGCAACCGTGGACACCCGGTCCACTGAACCGCCGGCGCATTCGGTATTACTTCGCAAATGGCAATGCACTACACACAGTCATTAAATTGTGGTGAGTAATTCAAATATAATTTAAATGTTCTTATTTATTTAAGAGATTGTTTTTATGGGGGATAAAATGTTGGTGGTTATAGCTCTACTTGTAACTCATTGGAGAGTAGTGTCCATATATTTTTTTTGTATATTTCACCCGTATTAATATCGAAAAGTATTTAAGCGTATCGCGGTGGTTGACACTGCTGAAAATCTTATTGCGAATATATTCATAATTTATTATCATTACATTATAGAAATAAGTAGCAACTAGATACTCTCTCACCACATGGTAATTGACCTTGTGATAGTTTATAGCAATGGCAACTATTATTTATGAGTCGCCATTGCCAACAAGTATTTAAAAATATAATTATTTATTATATCGACCATTCAGTAAACTCGTCTCTTAATTATGATACGTAATAGTAACAAGTAATACGTAAAGGTAGTGAATAAAGTAGTTAAAGTGTTACAGCAGACATTGCGCATAGACATACCGCCGTCGCGACGTTGCCTCTAGCATGTGCAGATGCTGCACAGCGCCGCGACGTCGGGATGTCAAATGTCACGTCAATAGCGGACTAGGTATGTAAAAATAGAATTTTTGTTATTTGCATTTAACCGTAATGCTTTGCACATTTTTATTGGTATACAATTAAAGCATAATCTACTAATACCATCCTAGTGTTTTATCCGGGGAACACCTGATAGTTCCATTAGCATTCATATGAATCAGCATCTATGTAGGTACCATTATGATAGTTTTGAGGTTTAACGATTTGATTCGTGTACTTCATTAAAATATAAATGTACCAATTGATGACGTAACTGTGATCAAATATTTGGAGTGAAGATCGACTAAGTTCTCGTTATACTTGTACGTGTACCGAGTGCGTGCGGAGCTCGCGGCCGGTATACCGGTCATGGCTCGTGAATGAACGAGCCGCTCACCTTCGCCGCTCCGTCGCTCCTCGCGGCGCCGCCGAGGAACTTGATTGAGCGGTTTGGAGCTTACATTATATTTAGTGTCGCAAAAAATGTAACTTTGGTTTAGAGGGCTTCGAGCGGGTTAATAAACTTTCTGAATCTGCAATTGAATAACAGCGTTGCATTTTTTGCTCCTTGGCTTCTTTTTTCTACGCCCAATTTGATATTAAGTAGCAAATTTGCCAAAACGATAAGATAAACATACTAAAATCGGCAAGTCACTCGGATTTCGTATTCAATCAGCGTTATGAGCGGGTATCAATTCTATATTATTATTAATACGTGTAGAATAATTAATTTTGTGTTCAGTAAACCGACAAATTTAATAATACATCTTGTACGACACGAACCTTAGTCAATTAGGCACTTAGTGACGTCAACGAGAGCGGGCGCCGACTCGGAGTAAGGCGCTTAATGTAATTATAAATTACTTATTACGGGTTACAACTATGAGCAAGCGCCGCTAAACGTTTAATTACTGTAATTCGATATAATCACTATTACAATCTACTTGTTCATTAACTCTATTTTCTCTAAATGTTTTCATTAGCATTTAATTATAATTACGCAACGAGATGTAGAGTTACATACGAGTATTATTTTTAGAATTGCGTTTAGGTCGCCCAATGTTTTAGTGATATTTAAAGCAAATGATAATGCGGGAAGCTTTGACGTTATAGATAATTATAATGATATCTCTGTTATTTCTGTAGGAATTATATTCATACGTATGTATGTGTGTGTGGTGGTGGAACTAGCGCGAATTATCAAACCGCAAATAACCAGTTTAAATGTACGTCCTCCTAGTAGTATTGTTTGAGGACGAACAAAAAATCACACTCATTCATAGAACATTGACATCCAGTAGCGGCAGGCAGAAATGCCCAATGTTTGCCTTATTGTACCACGGAACCACATTACTGTCATTGTCATAAGTATTAAATATCGGACAGGGCAGCAGGGCTCACGGCAAATACACTGCAACAATTTTACCTTGTTCGGGCATCATTTTACGGTTTGTGGCCGTTGTGGTCGTGGTAAGTAAATACTCGTGCAGTGGTATCATATCCATTCATCAGCTTTTGAGGTGTACTGACAGACACTAGTCATCCCTACTGGGGGATTTAGCCAATATTCGCCGCGCTTTGCATGCGTGTGGGTGATCGCAGTCGGTATTGATACACACTACTGCCCATTTCCTGGATTTAGAGCCGCCTTCTAGGACATCGACGGGAAGAGAGTATGTGAGTAAGTCCAACACCACACGGCACAGACCGACACCTCACGCCACAAGTGGTATGATACAGGTATAGATTATTAAAGTAGTATTTAGTATAACTTACAGCGTGTGCAGGGCGGGCAGCGGCGGCAGGGAGTCGGCGCGAAGCCCCGAGATCAGGTTGCCGGCCAGGTTGCTGCAACAACAAACAACCGGTAACATCGAGCACCATCGAGCAGTCTATTTGATATTAAGTGTTGTTTGTTTATTGCCGGCTCTTAAACCAAGAGTTATTGCTAGACCTGATTAAGGGTGACCTTCTGAGACATGGTCTTGGCCAAGCCCTTGAAAAACATAGCAACACAAGTATTCCTCGTGTATTACTCATGCTATAGTGAGAAACAGGAGTGACGGTAACGTAGCCGCGGTGAAACCACACTGTTCTACTGTTCATACAAAACTTTCGAAAGAACTTGCAGGAAGAACCTTTCGCGTGTCTTATTTGGAGGCATCGCCGCAAAACCTATTTCTGTTCAATAACAGTTGTTTTAAGCGCTGTTTAGTTTCGGTTTAAGGCATGTAGAGTGGAAAAGACATTTAGTACATTTTAGATGGTCTGCCCACAAATACGACTTCAGTCTTATTTGGGGCTGATTACATATATCCCTGGACAGCAGTCGCCACTTCCCATAAGCCATGCTGTTTGCTATCTATATTTTATACAGAAAACATATTTTTTCTATAAATACACAGTTAGATACATATTGCAACAGTTTGTTTGTCAGAAAGATAAACTAGTTTTAATTGAATCCTGGGCGAACCCTTGTGTGATTGTGTGCGTAATGGGGAATATGGGTACATTGAGTGTGGGACCCTCACACGTGAAACCTAACAATGTTATGTGTTTATGTTACGAAATTTGCTTAAAGCTAGAATAATTTGGAATGAAAAATATTGCAAGAATTTACAGAACTATGACAATTTTTAACAGAAAAAAATTAAATAATATAGAAGAATTAGAATAATATAGGATAAGAATAATTAGAATTCCAGTAATAAAGAAGTAATCTGAAGAAGAGCATTAAGTCCATCTGATGGGATGTGGCCGCCTAATAATCCGTAATTAACTTCACATGGTATGTATTATGCACTTCGGTATAAATTATGATTTTTTATATAAGGACGTCGTGAAAACTTCTTCAAATGACATTAAGTTGAATTTTGAACTTAAGTTTGAGTAAATCATAAGTTCAAACGGTTTTTAAAAGTTGTACTGATGTTCGTAGGCAGCCGTGATCACTTCTTCAGGTGCATTGTATAATTATTAGCTAAATCAATTTCATTAAAAATTAAAAAGAATAATGTAGTTTTTCGCTTTAGCAGTGAAAATTATAAAACAACAAACTTTGAGGACCGTCAAATATTAAGGTATATACCTACCTATTATAAAGGTGCAAATTTGTCCGTAACGATCCCCGTCGTCCTCTAAAGGCTCTGGGCTACTCATTTTTTCTGTTTCAGTTAATTTAGCTAGTTTAACTAAAGCATGGTGATGGAAATAATTTCCAATTTCATACTCCACATTAAAGAATAAGTATAAGTAAATAACGCTTTTAATTACGTTAGTACGTTATTGAGTCCCCATTCACGACGTGAAATTATATTATCTATTAGTCATATTATCACGCGAAACGGGCTGTTGATATTTATAGGACATAACATAAATATGGAGGAGGGGTCATTGGCCGCGGTCTGCGCGGTTTTCCTGCTCTACGCTAACCGAAATATTATTTTTCTCCATGTTATTGCGAGTGGCATTAGATACTCATCGGCGTGCCATTTGCATGTATTACGAGCTTCGAAATCTGCGAATTATCCCTCCGGGAGGGACCCCTCGTGCGGGGACGTGTATGTAAATGCGAAGTAAATGTGCCACAGTTGATTTAGTGGCCTCCTCCGGTCTACCGAGCACGGGTAACGACGTGTCTGGTGTTTATCTTAAATGTTATCTAGCGACTAAAGCCCACCCGACTTCAAAATATAAACAGTCATATCCCGCAATTATTAATACCCCCTCTCGTCCACACCTGATAATCTGTGGAGGTCACACGACCCAGGTGGTGGAGTGGTCACCATACCGGTCTGAATGATGTATGAATGACACCCATCTGAATGATGAGTTTGATTTCTGTTCTGGGTCTGGGTTTTTGTGCATTCGTCTTTGTGTGTCCATCACACCCACGACACAGGAGAAAATCCTACTGTGGGGCTATGAGTGTAGAAAACGTTTGTTTTGTTTGTGTGAAGATAAATAAATATACAATCTGAAATATAGATCACCCAGCAATTGACAACGTAATTCAATAAATGTAAAAGTATAAAGAAACCGTATCTAAAGCTGTTGACAGACTCTTTCAAATGTAATAATGAAATTAATTTTCCCCGCTCCAGTTGCCGGCCGACAGCCGTCGTCGTCGGTTTCCGAAGAATAAAAACTTCCTCTAAATTAATAAATACATTCCCGTTTTTTCAACGCCCTAAATTACTTTTGAAGTGTGAAATAACTCGTTAACACTTTTAACAGTTCATATTTATTCCCTCCGACGATCTTTTTAATTCACAAAGCGACGACAAGCAGCGATCGCTGCCTGCCGCAGATTTATGTGCGAACTTTTTTCGATTTCTTTGCGATATAATCAGCACTCTATCAGCACTCCAAGTGATTGTAGCTATTAAATAATATTTATAAATTTTGTTTATAGCACCCGCGCACTTCATTACAATAATGTACGGACTAGTACGCGTCAGAGATCCATTATTTTAGGTTATTTTATCAGACCAAAATTTATTTTACCTAAATATGAAAGCGTTATATTATTGAGGTCTGTTTATTCGGACGGGGCACGTCCGGAACGAGTCGCGTGTCATGTGTCGCGCTTGCGGGTCGTTCCCAGCCTAGCCTCGACCTGCGGCCCCGGGGATCTGTGCTAATATATTATGAAAAAGTATGTATAACGTGTAATAAGTAATTTAAAAGAGAATTCACATACATGAAAAACGCTACTTTCTGTTATGTATGTGTGCGTGTAGACGAGCGGGCTGCGTCCCGTAGGTAGTTGTGAATTAAATCAGTGTGCATCTTACGCTTGAGTTTTAATGACGCGCTCCTTTCCGTAAGAATATACCACACGTGGCGACGATCGAACTCACAATTTTTTCTCGTATATCATGGCTTCAGGGTCTACATATGGCGTTCTTTCTACTTTTGATCACCTTTCACAAG
>DWPF01000341.1:0-11906 GCA_018251575.1 Cecropterus bathyllus | reverse complement strand
CTGGGTCTGGGTGTTTGTGTATTCGTCTTTGTGTGTCCATGGCACCCACGACACAGGAGAAAATCCTACTGTGGGTGCTATGAGTATAGAAAGAGTTTATGTTTTTATGTTTATATTTTAGTTATACAGTACCGTTACAGTAATCATAAAATCAGTTCTATTCATTAATATACAGATACAACTAAAATGGTTAATTAACAAGTTATTTCATATACTTATTAGTAATTTAACATAAATTATTATATGCAGATATTTAGTAAATATACAAATAATAACATTCAATTAAGTTATAATACACTAATAGTATTTTAAAAACGCATATATGAAGATATATATAAAATATATACACATATTGAAAATAAATAAACACTTGTAATTACCAAAACTATTTGTATTATGCCACGAACAAACATACAAAGAGACATCAAAAATAAATATTTTATATCTGCTTAGCCGGAAGTCGAATCCAGAGCCTTCATGGCAGCAGAGTATTATAGTCACGAATTTTAGCTTTTGCGAAGAGAATTAGTTTGCGAAGCGTATTAAAAAGCGATCGAAATGAATTTTGAAAATTACCTTTTTAAAAAATGTACGTGTCACTCTTGGTAAATCGTTCCTAGAAAACAAAAATACAAAACTTCACAACATTGCTTAGACATGCTTTACAAAAAGCATTATAGAAGTTAAACTTCTTTAAGCGCCACTTTTGATAAATTTAGATTTTTTTACACTGAAATTAAATTGAGTATTAAACATTATACAGTTTAATTTACATCTATTATGTATTTATTAAGATGAATACCAAAAATAATACATATATCACTTATTAATCGCATTAATAACAAAACCATTTACAAATAAAAAATATCAATAAATAAAAAGTTAATGTATTCCATTTCAAACAGAAGTTTTAAATAGAGAATTTTTAAATTAACTTATATTTATTTCTCACTTGATATAAATGTGTACTATGTATTATTACGAATTTTAAATTAAATCAACAATAAATAAAAAATATTAAGAAATTATTATTTTAAATATTACTTTAACGTTCGTAGTTAATTACCGACAAAGAAGTGTTACTTCGATTACGCGTAAATCTTACACGCACTAAATATAGCCAATGTGTTGCTAAATACAAATTTGCAACAATGTCTACAAAATGTCTTAGTTCTTTTTAATGTTAAAATAAAATAAAGATATAGCTTTTCTCGTATCCGATTTTTCTAAAAATCTAACCTTTGAAAAAAAGTCGTAGTATGATAATAAACAATACAAGACTTTAGTTAACCATTATTAACTATTCATTAATAAGGATTATGATAATTTATGATTAATATCGATATTTTTGCACATTGTCGCTCTATTTCGCCGTGTAACGGTTGGTATTAGTGGTCATTTCGATTCATTAATATGGTGCATCGCCTAGGACGACAAAAAAGTATGATTCTATTGATGTGTGTGGCAACCACCTACCTCATTGTACGTACACTATAGGGTATCTGTGTGCGTGAGTGTACCAAATTTAAAGATTTAAATATTGCTGTTGAATTAAAACAAATTTACTCAGTATTACATTCATAAACATCTGCAATAGTAAAGTACTGTGTCGCAGCTGTTTACGCCCAAGAACCAATTAATTAAAAACAATACAGTAATACCCCGACTAACGCTACCCCGACTTACGCGAGCCCGGAATTACGCCATTTTACATTTACAAATTTTACAAAATATACACCCTGACGAGGAGTGCATTTCATGTACAAAACAGAATCAAAAATATATTACAATGTTATGATGAAATTTTGCGAGAGAAAAAAATCTTTGAGTAATAAAAATAGTTTGTTAAATTTTATGAAGAATTGTAAATCAAAATAAATTTGGTTGGCGATTTTATATTTGTATAATTTAAGACTTAATAACATTTTTTTGTCTAAATTGCTATTATCTTAAGCTTCCGGCCCCAATCTGAAATAACGTTAGATTACCCCGATTTACGCGAATTCGACTTGCGCAGCTGTGACTCAGTCCTACCTATCACGTTCCTATCTTTCAAATTTATTTCTGATTTGCTTTTGAAAATATCTGAATTGCCATTTCTTTGCTGGGCAAATGGGCAAATTGCTGGGTAAAGGTTTAGCGCTCTAAGCGTCAGCGTTAAGCAATTTCAAGCAAAATTTTATGGCCTTATAAGATCGGACACGTGCATTATCTGACGAATCGCGTGGCGGAGCGATCACCATACAGGTCTGACACGCAGTTGGTTTCAGGTTCAGTCTCGGCCAGACAAGTATCTGAATGATGAATTCAAATTTCTGTATTAGGTCAGGGTGTTTGTGTATTCGTCTGTCCATCATCCACGACAAAATCCTAATGTGAAATTATGTGAAGGCGTAACATTTGCTTTAATTCCTCAACACTGACACTTGCAGCATTAACAAAGGACGCTGAATCGAGCTGTAAGGTACCACATTTTCTACGCTATCAACTAAACTGGTTTTTACCGCTTCAGTGGTAGTCACGTTTAATTTCAGTGGTCTATTAGATAACGTATCATTAAATCCAGTAATTACTTCGTACATTTTTCATTCATTATGATTATATCGATTACTATTAATTATTATCGAGTTGATTCAGATTTGAATAGGTTGTAATGTAAAAATAATTATGTTAATGTTAATCTCCTTATTAAAGATCAGAAGACAGTGTCTACAAAAGTTATTGAATAAAAAATTAATATTTATACAAAAATGTAGAAAGGAATAACAATACAAGAAAATAAAAGTGCAAAGATTAGCCTCATTTAAAGCAATATTATCAATATGATGCATTCATTTTAAGAAACTAAGGATTTTTTCAATATGCGAAAAACGAAAAGGTGTGTAAAGTCTATTAATCCGCGCGTAACGTAACGTAACGTAACGTAGGAAAAACCTTATTGTAGAAAGAGAATCACGTCCAACAGTGGATAAGAAATGAGTTGATAATGATTGTTGTAACTCACCTTTAAACATCAATTTCGTGAAATTTCAGAGTGGCATAGTCACTCCTTGGCTGCCGATTTCCTCCCTTACTATTCCTTTGACTACTAGATACATTATTTTTATAACTATTGTTACTTTCCTTGTTAGTGCTATCGACATTTCCTATGGAATATGTGTCGTATAAATGTCTATTGGAATTGACAGTATTCTTAAATTTTAGATTATGATTACCTAATGCTAAATCGGCGTAAACTAACTTTTTATGCTTAGGTCGATCGTCTTTTGGGCCCATTGTGTTGTAGTTTGAGTTGTAATTATGCTCAGGGCCTAAATTTCTCGTGGAACTTGATATGTAATTATTTTTAAGGAGTTGTAGGTATGATTTTCTTTCTAAATCGTTATATTCAGGCTCAGGATAATCCGGTCTTTGATAGTTATCATATACACCTACGCACGAAAGCTTTTCTCTAAGACTTTCAGATTTCTTCAGCTTATTCAATTTTTGACTATTCTTTTCTCTAGTTCTATTCAAAGTTTTAGTATAATACTGAGCCTCATTCGGCTGATAAATTACTGGGCCTATAGTATTGTTGTATGCCCTTTCTTGATCTACGGGAATTCGTTTATCTACTCTAATAGGTTGAAAGTAGCAGAAACTATGGTGTTTCTGAAGCGGTATTTGGAAGTTCTTTTTATTTTTTCCCTTGGAGCTTAGGTTAGTAAAATGATTGCGCTTTTGCAGGTACTGTTGTTGCTGTAGGTTAGTATTCTGTAAACAAGATTAATTAGTTAGTGCGTTAAGTTTAATGAGAAATTATATTCATGAAAAAATAAAACAAAAAACGAAAACATACAAAGCTTTATACCTGAGCGGTCTCACTACTAATAGTTAAGTTACTCTGTACTGATTTACTACGTCTAAGGTTTCTTTTTGGTATTGGTTTCTCTGACAATTTTGGTATTTGTAGTGTTTTATTTGGTGTGATTATTTGCTTTTTTGGCAATCCAACTCTATTTATACCTTGATCGTTGAGTTGATTCACTACTGATTTAACTAAGGAAGTTGATGGAAGTATAATGGATGGAACAGTAGTTCTTTTTGGAGTAGCACCTATTATATTTGGTTTTATAATATCTATTCGTTCAGAATTATATTCATCGTTAGATTTATCATCATCTGAATCAGCTTTATCTTTGGTATCTGGTAAACCACCTTTAGTCCTTCGTAATGTACTTAGATTGCTCTTGGACTCTGTTATTTGAAATAATCCACTTTTAGATATATCTTCGGCAGACTTGATTGGTCTTACAGGAGCATCCACAACGTCAAACGATTTAGTGTATGAGGTATTTATTAGGGGCATTGATAAGTTAACATACACATGGTCAGATTTGGTTGGCGATGTAAATGGTGATAATTTCTTTCTCGGCGCTGGTATAGGTCTATTCAGCGAATTTGTAGAAGTGTCTATCCTAACACTTTCTTCGCACACTTGTATAGAATCAGTCAGGTTTTCAAAATTCTCAACATCGCTTATGTCTTTACCTTTCATCAAGGATGGATAGTTTTCATAAATATTATCTTCGTTTACATTTTCTTGGCGATCATCAGAGTCATAATTATTCTTATTGTTATTGATTTCAGCAAAATTTTCTCCATATTCAGTATTTGGGTAGAATCTTTCTATGTTACGCTTTCTTACGATTCTCATAGATTGAAATTTTGGTGGTTTTCTGTTAATATTTCTCGTGTTTAAAGAACTGAATTTTCTAGTATCTGATTCTAGAACTTCCTCATCAATAGTTGGAAATTGTTTTAGGAACGATGTTTGCATTGGTGGTAAGTATGGATTTAAGAGAACTGTTTGGTGTAATGGGTACATTTGTTGAATCGGTGATAGTACTGAAATTCCATAAGTTGGTGGATACTGAGAATTTGATGAATTCACGGAATAGCTGATGGCATTTTGTACAAAAGGTGGACATACGATCCGTGGTGTAAAAGAAGGATTCGTTGTCAATTGCTTTTGCAATGCTTCTATACCTTTATTTGTTTTTTGATTAGTTTCTACGACTCGTGGCTGTATTGCTTGCACGGGCTTATTTAGCATGCCAAAACAAAACATGAAACAAAAATAAACACAAAATTAAATCAATAATGCAAATAAATGTTAATAGCAGATACATAATCGATGTAACTAATACACGCAAGGCAATTAATACACTATGGTACATAATACGAAAATAAAACGACAAAATTTAATTCAAGATTAATATGTTACAAATTAATTATGATTTATAATTCTACATCTAAATCAATAACATGAAATATAAAATCCATCATTGAAATTCGGCGATCAATATTATTTACTATATCTCAAACATCATAAAAAGTTCTTATTGGTGTTTGAAGACCAAGGTGGTCATTTGGTAAGTATTATGGACTATGAATTAGGTCCTTCTTGAGAAGCAATCGTTGTTCATCAGTTATCAGTTGGAACAATTAAAATGAAGATGATAATGATGATGATAAAATCTGATTACAAATTGTATCAATTAATGTATCATATATTTCATATCTTGATAAATATAGTTTTCAAGCTGACACGTCACAAATACTATACTACAAGGCTTACTGTCAACTGGTAATAAATAAAGGTTACCTTATTAGGGGGTTGTTGGAGGCCATGGAACGGCAGATTCTCGTAGAGGCCAGGGTTGTCCGCTCCAAGGCTGCCGTTTGCCGCATTATCTACGCCATTCGTAGGTGGGCCTGGGAAAGTAGACACTGATAAGTTAAAAGAGAAGATATTTGGTGGAGGTTTTGTTTAAAGGACATGGTTAATTTTGTTTTATTTTGTTTGAAAATTTTAAGTTGTTGTTTTTATTTTTTAATTTCAATCCCAGAAATATGAAAGTGTTTCTAAATAAGAAATAGCTATTGGAATAGTCAACGAGATAATAAGTTACAGCTAAATTACTGCAAATAATATTTCTTCAAGAGTAATATCAATGGACGATTAAATGAATTCAACATGATATGCGACGAAAACTTAACTATTATACAACACGCCAATATGGAAATGTTATAAAACCATGAAAGACTTACTTTCGCCTGGTTTTTTACGTTTTCTTGTTAATCTTGAAGACTCTTTCAAAGGCTCTACTGCGGCACTCGTCGGAGCCATTCTATCAGGCCGTTTAAATGAGACAACTAAAACATGCCGTCAATAAAAATATGCAAAAAAAAAACACAAGATTGCTAGAAAATGCAACAAGCGAAGCAGTTAATATGATGTAAAAGAAGCTAGATGCAATGCTTCATGCATTCAAAAATACATGCTATGCTATTTTGAGATTTGTGACAAAGTTTAAGTAATTTTGAAAACATGTGGGATAGCTTGCGTTGAAACAAATATTAAAAAAATATCAATGAACATAGTATGAAAGTAACAATAACATTATATTAAATATTACAATTTCAAAGTCTGATACTGATTAACTTATATTTCAAACTAGTCTAATTATGAGCAATAAGTTTATGGCAACTTAATGTAAATATTAGAGTTTTAATCGCAGACAATCAATTATTTAATCTTATTGATTTTAATAAATTACGATTTAGCTACACTATCTAGATGTTATATCGTAGATAATATCAATCAAATATATATGACGCGGAGTCTGAACGTTATTTTGTTATTAGAAATGTCTCTCTTGCTTCCTTTTATTGAAAGTAGGGAAGATTGTAAATATAAATCAACCAATCAACGATTGAATGTGAAAAGTAAGAACCTATCCCACATATTTATTAGTGTTAATGTTAAATGTGGTATGTGTTATATTGACAGCTACCTCCTTCAGTCACAATGACATTTGGTGTTTCACTTTGAAAAAACGATCTAATGCGTTTCTTCGGGAGTCCATAACCAGATTTATTCAAATTCATTAAAGACACGGCCCTTTTGTTCGATTTATTTATCTTTTTATATTTTCCACTGTCATCGTCCGAGTCGTCGCTTTTTTTGCGCCAATGTTTAAGCATACCTGACACTACATTTTGAGTATGTCTCCTTGGCTTTCCATTTTTCTTTGAATACTCAGTTTTGGGTGGGGATTTCTCACTATTTTCCGTATTAGGATTTCTTTCTAGAAGTCCCAAGTTACTTCCTTCGGTTTCATTGGATTTTACAGCATTTTGAAGTCTTGCTTGATTTTTTGGACTGAGCGTGTGATTAGAATTGACATGCACTAATACTCCTGGCTTCAAAGGCCATTTACTAGGTGTCACAACTGTTTGAACTTTATCCCCATCTGTTTTGCGGTCAAGTTTTGGTGTAACTGTTTCATTTGAGACTTCTGGTTTAGTGATGGACATATTTACGTTTATTGTTGCCTCTAGCTGCGATAAGTTCGCTTGTAAATCACTTGTGTCTGTCCTCTCGTTGAATTTATTTAGTTCTAAGTTATGAGGATAGCTTTGCGAATCGACTAATCTAGTTCTGTCTGATGATTTTGGACTGAATGATAGATTTATACGCGGCGATAAAGCGGGCAAAGCCTGTGATATAATTGACTGGGCTATGGACACCTCATTTAAACAGCTACCATCCGGACTGTATGAAAGAAACATGAAAATAAACGAATAAAGTTAGAAGCATGCGGTGATGATGTAGTTATTAACAATGAATATATAAAATACAAAATAGTAATATGTCTGATAAAACCAAAAAATATTTGTTATGATAATTATAGAACGTGATTGCATTTTTTGGACGTATATAAAAATATGGAATAGAATACATATATAAATACATAAAAAGTACGAAAGAGTAAATAGATAATATTAATATAATTACACATATACATGATGGTATACATAAAAACAAAATGTGTAGCTAGAAGAATGCTTTCCAAAAACTCTCCATGCAGTGAAAAATTAATGAGTTGCAAATATTTAGTGAAACTACTGTTTTAAAATTACTACGAAAAATCACACATTTTAAATAACATCTCAAAAAATTATTCAAAATACAGCAAAAGGTCAACTCAATTATCATCTCAATATCTGATCAATCTAAACTTAAAATTGTATTCAGTGACTTCGAACCTTAAGTATTTTATCTATAGTGTTTTCTTACAAGTGCAATAGTTAATGATAATAATGATGAAGTAGAAGAGAAAAGAGTATAGTAATATCTGTAATGGATACAGAAAACAGTCCAGTGGCTTAAAGTCCAAACCTGAATACTTGATTTTAAGAAAACTTGTTATTGATCTAGTATTAAGAGATAATAGAGTGATCCTAAAAAAAGAAAAGCATTCTCCATCTATACAAATATAATTAACTCGTTAGTACCTGAGCTATTTATTGTAGTCAGTCTCAGAACATCGGGGGTTAGTGCTGTTAGGAACCTAAGCGGAAATAGAGATCATCATAAAGATAGATTCATCAAATATTAGTATGGGAATGAATTGGTTTGGTGAAGACAATTTGGTAGATAATGTGGTTGCCACTGTCTGTGACCAATTTTCAATTATTAAAGAGTCAATTACTCTACTATTACTGACCATATAAATACTCCTGATTCTTCTGATGGTAGAAACAATTATGACTAGAATAATAATTGGTCACAAAAGTATTCATTATCACATCATTACATCTTAAGTAGTAAAAAGTAAGATTCGCAAAATAGATATGACAATGATACCGAACTAAGAGGCCACCACTTATATCTAACCAGTATTAACCCTACAAATGTAAAACCTAGTAGAATGTGTTAGTGTTAAGAGTTAGTAAATCTAGTAATCGTGCTCCAACTAGTAAATAAGTTAGCTCTAGAATCCTAAATTGCTAATACTAGAAAAATCTCGCTGAATACAGCCATTGGTCCAAGCATATCACAGTGGTTTTCGTCCTTTTATATTGTAGTATTTTTCGTGATATTTTGGATAAAAAATACATTTACTTATTTAATTATTTTGCGCTGTTTATTAATTGCTTCGCAATTAATTAATTACTTAATAGTTTCTCAATATTATTATTTGACAAAAAAATTCGTTACTAAAATTTATATTTTAAAGAATTTATAATATTTTTATAATAAAAGCGTACGACAATAATTTGCTTTGGAGTGTAAAACAACAATTAATGATAAAACAAAACAACATGATTTGTGGTAGAATTAAAATGAATTTACAAAACAGTACAAATGCCATGAATATTTTAAAAATGTGGTTTGTAAAGGTTGAAAATCACTGTGTCAGCAAAGCAAAAACTCAAGCACACTTTATTGACCTTGAGTTATGTGGCATTGGAACAACTAAGGGTGACCTGGAGGGTGGCATAGACAGAGTATGCCATGAGTCTGCTCGGACCAAGGGTGTAGCTGCGTGGTAGAAAGATAGGTACCATAACTAACATTCTATAACATAAATACATATATAAAATAAATAAAATAAGTTTTGTACTTGCACTTCTAAATAAATATTTTTATCATTGTGCAATAAAATAAATAAAATTCTAAATTAATGTAGTGTAATTAATATAGTAAGAAATAAAATTAAAAAAAGGTTCTATAATTGTCTGAATTTCGTTCTCAGCACTACAATTATGCCAATTTATTTCCCTATAGATTTCTAATTATGCAAAGGGTACTATTATTAAAATTGCATATTTATTCGTTTTTTTTTTTATAATAGGAGACAGTCACAAAAATATAAAAGTCTATAGTGGTATTTTTATAAAATAATCTGTTGCTAGTTACTTCCAAAATATTAAGTAATGACAAATATTTTTGTGACTGTTCATTCAAATTTGGATGCTAGAATTCTTCTATTTATATAATTTAATTGTTGTAAATGTTGCCTTACAGAAAGCATTGAAAAAATTTTGAATTTGACATAAATTTGACGTACATCATAACAAAATTTTATGATCACTTTTGTAATTTTATCTAACTACGTACAATTTGTACCTATTAAACGACAAACAACTATTACTTTAATATTAAAATTTGTAAACCAACATTTTTTTAAATGTTTTCGTTGTTTTTGTAAGACAACAATGACAACAATTTAATGATGACAGATTACGGGATAATTATCTATTCATTTTCATAATTTTGTTACTATATGCCAATCATTCTCATAAAAGTTAATATTAAAAAATACTTACTTTTCACGCTCTTCTAATTCAACAGGATTATTATCTATATTGTAATATTAGTTTTGTATCATTCCATATTAGTAGGCAGCATCCGGGAAAAGACATGAAGAAAAAACAACAGTTATTTAAAACAAATAACATCACAATTAGTCGATAAAAACACATTAAAATAAAAGCGAATTTGTTTATAATATGTTAAATACGTAGATACATAAGCTCACAACAGATTTTTTTATGATCTTTAAAAACATATTATGTATGACATCCAGGCTGCAATAAAATGCCTTTCATATGAATTAATATTTAGAAAAAAGAAACAAAAACATTAAAACATAACTTCTACCACTATACATTTGTAAAAAAATATTTTTTCTTTCATAAAACGATACTTAATTATTAATTATACATGGAATATATTTGTATGGAAGAATTAATAGGGAATATATGCAAGCGTAAATCTAAGATATATATAAAAATACAATAGTATAAACATACTACAATGAAAATCCGCGGAAATTTTTTCGTCATAAATTATGTACTTTTTTATAATCATTTTTAAATCAAGGACGCAATTATATGACCATGTCCAATTGGTCACAAATTATGATATTATGTATGTAATACTATTTCCAACAAATTTTATGCCTGCATTGTTTCTTATCAGTTCTATCGTTTCCATACTGATTGCGTCAAATTAAAAATTAATGTTAAATTGTACATGCTGACACAAAATGTATATCAGTGAGGAACAAAAATATTTTAAGCTGATAATTATTATCGTAATCGCTAGGAGAATCTTGTCTATCCATTTATATTATTATTTATTTATATCTACGTCAACGCGATTATATTACGTTAAAAAAATTAATCGTTCAACTATTAGGAATCTTCATTTACTCTATTTATATTTGTTACTATATTTGCGTTAATTTTCTGGTTAAAATGTTAGAACGAATTTGAACAGAGACATACCACATCTATTTTTAGCATATAGCTGTTGAGTTTTGGTGAAAGGGTGTTGTTACCGGCTCACTTTCATATGAAACGACCATCTTACTCTTCGGAAATAGCAAAGCATCTGAGAGTCACTTCATGGACAGCAGTCGTATAGTTGCAGTTCAATCATATTAACAAAATATGATATTTTGTTATATAGTCATAGTAAATACATATTTGCTAAGATAAATTATGATAAGATTGGACTTTTAATCAATAACAAAATCACCGACGTTAAATAAAAACACAAACGTTGCTTCAAGATGTTGTTCCCCATTGATCACTAATTAATAAACAACAACACGACAATAATGTAATTAAATAATTGTTGTTTAGTTTCATACATACATTTTGATTTAGCACGCATCCGACGGCATATGCAGATGATAATGATGCATAGGATTACGGTGATGACCAAAATCGCTAAAGCGATTCCCCCAATCAGTATCAGCTTTTGTTGATCACGCCACCAGACTTTGTTACCTGTGGAATAGAGTATGGAGCTAGTGGCGACGGCTAAGTTAAGAAGGTTTATTTACATCTATTTGAAGGTTTATTGGCCGTGTGGTGTCGGTCTTGAATAGCACCACTCCCTCTCTTTCCCGTGGATGTCGTAGGAGGCGACTAAGGGACATAAATCCAGGAGATGGGCAGCAGCATCTCTCTGTATAGTTGTAACACCTACTGCGGTCACCAACACGCTTGCCAGGCGCGGTGACTATTGGCAAAAACCCTCTAGTTTAGGGGAGGCCTGTGTC
>DWPF01000340.1:0-11917 GCA_018251575.1 Cecropterus bathyllus | reverse complement strand
CATGCGTGTTGGTGACCGCAGTAGGTGGTAAGGTTACACAGGGAGATGCTGCTGCCCATCTCCTGAATTGAGTCCCTAAGTCGCCTCTTACGACATCCACGGGAAGAGAGGGAGTAGTGCTATTCAAGACCGACACCACACGGCCGTTAATTTTATTAATTCCAATTATTGCACTTCAATTCCCCAAGAGTCTTAGTAAGAGGATCCCGTTTTTACCCTTTGGGTACGGAACCCTAAAAAAGGTCATATGGTACATTGTACTTACAAGACATATAACACGTAGCATCCATTATTATATGAACCCACCCGACCTTTAAACCTGTTTCAAACAAGTAATTGTTTTAAACGTTGCTTTATAAAATTCCATTTAAAATCTGTTTAGAGACATTTCAAAGCTAATTGTCGTAGCTAGCGTTGTTTTAACTGTTTAAATGGACTTTACTGTTCATAATTAGATTTATGCTGTTGGTTAACTAGATAATTTATAAATTTATCGTTTTATATAATAGAAATAGCAAACGACCAATGGCACAGGTAGACGTTTTTTTAATCAGATTGAAATAAGCAAACGAACGCACAGTCTATCTGGTGGTAAGTGGTTACTGCCGCCCATGGACAATACAATTAGAAAAATATCTTTATTTGTTTAGATTATCGTAGTTTGTAGCTCTTGTTACATTGTAGCACATTATTTTGGTTGATTTTGAAGAAAACCCCAAAATCCATTATTTTATAGGATAACCGTTAAATTTCTTAGTAATAACAAATTTAATGTATCCGTTAGTTAATTAGCAATTTAATATTCTAGATCGTCTAGATTATAGCCTCTCGCCTAAATAGCGGGTGTATTAAACGAGGTTATAGCTATAATAAAAATGTTATTACGACTTTGACCCCTGTTTATAGCTTTAAAGGGTTATTCAAATCACGGTCTAGGTCGGTGTTTGTTAATTTGATAGTTATAGGGAATAACAAAAAGATTTACACAAATAATTTAATATCTGAAATGGGCGTTATAGATACTTTATTATCGTTTAATAGCAGTAAAGTTATTTTTATAAGCACTATAAAACTGAAAATTAAGTTTGGGATAGAATCTACTTGATACATTTAACTAGATCATTTTAATTCCAAGGCCATGCTACTGTTACTTACATGTAAATACGTTTTAATATTTATCTCGATATTCAAACTTACATATTATACGATGAAACAATTTAATTTAAGTGAAAGTTGATTTCGATACTAAAAGTATGTTTTGTTATATATGGTTATCGATAAATTATAAAAGTACCGACAAATCAGTTCCTTATTTGCTATATTCGCAAAAACTCGTCACAAGCAAGGAAATATTGCATAGTTAGCAATAAACTAGTGAGTGACAAGCGGGCTCCGTTGATCGGTATGCGGACGCGCGTATCCGGACGGACGCGGCGCCCGTCACGTGTCACGTTCCGCGGTCGCTGTGCCTGTTCAGCGTCACTTTATCAAGTTGTTATTGTTACGTCTTAAAGACAAAAGTAAGTGAGAGAAATCAGTGCGACTTTTATAAGGACAGACTTTAACTTAAATTGCGTTTTGTAAAGTTTACTAATATGTGTCGCAAATAATTCCTAATGGAACCTTTGTGGAATTTTACTAAACGGGTGGATGCCAAGCTTACTCCGTTGATCGGTATGCAGCCGTGCGTGTCCGGACGGACGCGGCGTCCGTCACGTGTCACGTTCCGCGGTCACTGTGCCTATTCAGCGTCACTTGTAGTTGTTCAGTTGTAATTGTTGTGTGATAAAGGTCTAAATCAATAGGAGGGAAATGCAATGTATGTTTTTGTAGTTACTGCATTTTTATTGATATAGTATTTTCATAGAAACAGCTGCTGGTACTGCTTTTTGTTAAATAATATAATAAAATCTAGTTACATTTCACATAAGCTCTAGTAAATTACATTTCAAACGTGGTACAACTTTTAGTGGTTCGACTCCGGAAGCACCACAGCCACACCTATTTCTGCCTAGTAACAGGTTTTATGCGTTGTTGTGTTCTGGTCTGTAGGGTGTGGTAAAGAAGTCTTTGATCTTATCTGAGGTTGATTGCAGATGACACTGGGCGGCAGTGGCCACTTACGATCATGTGGACAGTGTGCTCGTTTGCGACTTCCGTATTATAATTCTCGACACTCGTTCGGTTCCGGATATGGCATCTGCCATGTGTCACGTTCACATGTCCAAGCCTATTCTCGGCCTTTTTCCCTTTAAGACAATGGGTAATCCCACTGACTGGATATTAATGTTTCAATGCGGACACAATAAATGCTTATTTTAATAATTTTACAATAACCGTTGTGGAAGCTTAAGAATTACGATACATCACACTTTAGAGTAAAAAAACCGACTCCTAGTAAAATGTTTACAACCACTGCTTTAAAAACTTGTCTCGTGCTAGACTCGTCCAGTTGTTGGGAACTTTTTTAATATCGCTCAGTGATCGGAAAGTCTTCCTCTTTCGATATAAAATTGATCCCGCCATTGAAATTTAAGCTTGCTTTTAGATTTTCCAAGCAAAGTTTTTGCTTAGGACGTGCGACTAAGCCTGAAGTCTTTTAAATATTGGATTATAAAAAGCTAGCTAGTTTTTTTTATTTTCCATTGCTGTAGTTTGACTTAGAAAACCTCAACAGTTTTCTAAATCATAACACACTATAAAGGTTGATACAAAAATATTTGCTTCATATGCCAAAGAATGTCATTAATGTTTATTCCAATATTGAGAGTTTAAATCAATTATTACTTATTTTTTACGAAATTAAAAATTTAAAAAAAAATTACGTATAAAATTAAATAAATTCCACCTCAGCCACAACAAAATCAATATATTTTTTTATATTAAATTTCAAACCAGATTATATGCATTAAACCAATTTTGTACTACAATAAATTCAAGTTTGTAGAAAGGCTACGTAATCGCTACGCATCCATATGTCTACGAAGGCTTTAGTTTTTATATCTCTTTTTATAAACTATTTGCTACTGAACATTTACCGATTTTCATATTTATTAAATTTAACATCTAAATATTAAAGGAGTATCTGAATGAATTATGAAAAAAAAAACGTAAGTTTTACTTGCTTAAGAAAATATTATTGTTGAACCTTTTGACTATTAATTTTATAAAGAAAAATAAGTAATTGCAAGGTATCACATGCTATTATTTGTAATTTTACTGAAAACTCAATAAAATGTTTTAATTGTAGATTACACAAACCCATGAATATTTCCGTTCAATACTAATACAGCTTCAATATGAATATATAAGAAAAAGAAAATAAACAAACATATTTTGTTTATTTTCCTTTTCTTGCATTTGTAAGTAAAAACAAAATGTATTTGTGATATCCTAACGAATGTAAAGCACGAAAACACTGTTTTTCTTAATTTATGTCATTTGTAAAATTTTCTTTTTATGTTTTAATGTACATATTGTGTGTAAATTATCTTCGGTGGAGACTATTATGTCAATAAAATCGAATAGATTTTAGGATTATAGTTAAAATATTATTTTCTAGGAAAAACTTCATAATCTTAAATTTTAATGTCATGTCAATCACTGTAACATAACTAAACTACACTATAATATTATATTACAGAATATTGCATGTTTGAAATTTTATTAAAACTTCGTATTTGTAAATTAACATTTCCAGACTAATTTTATAAATTATAATTGTTATGATAAATTAATCGATCGTTGACAACGTCTCCACCTGTATATGAGATCGTGTCCCGTGTCCCTTTGTGCCCGTGTCACGTTCATGTATGTAAGTGTTCGCTTCTGTTCCAGGATGCTGTTTTGTGACGTTTTACACACGCAAAGCGGCGTTGAAAGCCCAGGACGCTTTGCACAATATCAAAACATTGACCGGGGTAAGTGCGTTTATATGTTACGCTATCCTATATGTAGCTTGTACTTACTTATGTTTTGTTACGATTTGAAGTGTGCGTAGTTTTATAAGTGTTAAATATCTTCGGTTGTGCAATTTCAGGACGCGTATTGATATTTTCTTGTGAAATTTAATGTAAAAGGAGTAATTTGAAATGAAATTGTAAAGAAAATGTTATAAAGCTTCTAAAATTTATACAGCATGTGTATAAATGTCAATAGTACAGTTAATTAGTAGATTTTTTTTTAATTTAGTGTAAGTTGCAAAAATTTACCGTCAGGCAACTTATACTATGTATGCTTATTATAGACTAATATTAAAGCGCAATTGACACAATTTAATAAGTCACGGTTTCTCAATATACCCGGTTGCATGGATCTTTGTCGTTGGCAGCGAAACTGCGGTGGCATGTTGAAACCGTCTAGTGGTAGATTCTACCCTACGTCTAGGTCCATTTTCTTTTTTACTCAACGACACACAATACTAATTGTATCCTTACCTACCACTCTCATTATAATATGTTATATGTGATTGATATACAGCATTTATTGAACGAATCAGTTTATTTTTGAAGTAACCAAATTGCCATATTTGACAACACTAAGCGAATCGCACACATTTAGTAGGTGCATTTATTTGTAAACACTATTCATTCACTGCGCTGTTTATTTTTTATCCAAACAAAACCTGTTGCTTATCACAACAGAATTTTTCCATTGTATACTGAAGCGTCTACGAATATATTTACTCGATTATATTATTAACCGACTTCCTTCGGAAGAGAGGTTATCTATTCGTCACGTATATTTGTTTTGTCGCTCGATAATACATTATCATGTTTGTCGATATAGTGTTGATTGTTCTTAATCAATATTATCAATCATGATTCCAATACCAGGCGAAGATAGACTAAGGAAAGAATGAGGACAATGATGCTTCTTAGATGTAAATTAGGTTAGAGGGATTCGCTCACACACAGACGTAAAGACTACACGAATAATTCACAATTAGATGAAAAAATAAGTAGGATGCGTAAGAAGCTGCGAATTATAGAAAATATATCATTCAAATGCACATAATTATGCTGGTATTAAAAGTAAAAAGTAAGGAATCTATCTTAAAATGGAATAGGACATATACAAAAACGTTAAGATGAAAAAATAAATTATTATAAATACAGAAAAACTTATTGCTTATAAATTATTTCTGCGAACCAACAGTCAGTGACCATTTTTATAGTTTTGGAAATATCGGGTATATTTTTGAATTCATTACCGCAAAGACCATTTTGTTTTGCAAAGTTCTTTTGAAAAGCTTTCTTTAAATCAAACTTATTGTTGCTGCCAAATACTCGTTGCATTTTTCCAGAGGGTTGTTTTATTCCTCTTTAGTCATATATAATAAAAAATAATGTCTAAAACAAAACGTACATTACAAAAGCAGTACTTTGTACCAGAAACACGTCATTTTCCATTATTTTATCAATAGGGAACAAACAGGGCCATTCGATTACGCGCCGATTGTTAGCAAGCGCAATCGAATTATGGAGTCTTTCACTTCAGATCGAGCGTTTTCTCGCAAAAGGGTTACCGTATTTTCCGTTTTGTGGCGGAATTTCCGGTATATTTTTGTAATATAAAGCAAAATATTAATACACCGCTTTCAGTACAATGTTCAGTTCAGTAAGTTGAAATTATCGTAATTTTATACACGATACGACTTACTAAAATTATTTAGGAATATAATACAGTTTATGACTTATCACAATGGCAATGACTTTTATGCTTGTATAATATGCAGAAACCCATATTAGATTTCCGATTAGAGAGATTTCTAGTTAGCACATTATTCATTTTGTTATGACTTTATATTTTGATCTAAGTCTGTATGATCTCTTTTATCTAAGTCTTACTCAATTTGTGCCCAAATATACATTTGTTACCAAGTATATCATTTCTGTAACAACATTGTCCAGTGTTTTCAGTCATTTGATATTGCGATACCTATTCACATTGATATACTTTGTCCTGTATATTTATCCAAAAGAACTGAACACCCTTATCGGAGGTCCTCTTCATTCCAACGATAATTCAATTCTGCTCGTATTATATTATCGGGGTTTTTTTCTCCGTCGATTGATTCGCAGCGCTCTTTGATGGCGGTGGCAGGTAAGTGGAGCGTCGATCCGACTGCGGAATCGGGAAAATATTTGTTGATTGGTCCAATTGTTCGCCCTATCCTATTTACGTTCTCATTTGGAGTCCCCCTTTGTTTTCGTTCTTCAGTGACTCGGTCAGGTGTGTTGTGTTTAACAATTTGGAGTATCGTTTGTGTCTGTGACCAATTATCGTGAGGTGCTCTTTCTCAAGTTCACTGTGATAGTTTGTTTTCTCAGTTGTTCTCATTTGGGGATCTTTATTTGCTTTATTAAGAGATTCTGTCTGGTGTATTGTGTTCAATGTGATTTGAGTATAGGTTATTGTTATTCAGTTTTTTTCTTAACTTGATGGTGATACTTTATTTTGGTAATTGTTTTGGTGAAGGGCTACTTTAATTCCTTAATGATTCAGTCAGGCGTATCATGTCACGGTAATGAACGTAGTTTGTGAAATGTTCGTCTTTCCCTTGGAAATATTTTATCAATTAGGGTATAGTTATAAACTTAGGTTTTGTCACAGTGTATGAGTTTAATATATCAATGCTTATATAATCCAAAATATATATTTTTTAATGTATGAATGATATCCATTTGTTCCATACATTTAAAACGTTCACGCTACTGATTTGATGTTAAAATCTGTGAGATAACCAAATTCCTATTTTGTGTGAAATTCAGAGCGTAATTCTTAAAATGGAGTTTGATTACGTTAATGCTGGCCATCGATAACCATCCATTATCCTCTAGCCATTTAGTAACGAGAAACTTCATTAAGCGGTTTTTATTCCGCCTTCATTTATACTGCTCAGATCTTAAACGATATCTTTTATGAATTTTAAAACCCATCTTCCTACTGCTGTTAAGTGATGATGAATTCCTCATTTATTCATTTTTAACTTTACTGTAGTGTTTCTTAATATAAGTAGATTAATTTTGTCTATGCTGATTAATGTGACTTGCCTATATAAAATAGTAAAAATAAATTAAAAGATCTCGTAAAATAAGAAATGGTTATGAATAAAATAAATGTTCCATATTCTCCAAAAAAGAGCACAGTATTTCAAAAACAATTGAATTCCTCCGAGCATGGATCAGCATTGGAACAATTAAGATAAGTATATTCTAAAGCGCCCCTATTCGCGGTGGACGATCTATTCACGTGATGATAAAAAATCTGGACAATATTTCGATGTATTACGCCATTAAAATACGATGTAGAATTATATTATTACTAAATGAATAAAATGGAAACAAATTCAAGGAAATGAATGAAGTATAATGCTCCAAATTGAAACATAATTTGGTATACATACGAGTATAAACACAAGTAGATACCGTTCCATACAAAACATTAGGCCGTGAAACGAAATTATGTTCGCGAGATGCGAGAGTGAGCGATGTGGACGCATGCCGACGCGACGTGAACTGATGTGTGCATCTGCTTAATGTATGACTAGAGGAGAGCGGGGTAACACTTTGCATGTTTTATTGTGATGAAATTTACACATGTAACCCTATCTGGGTAGGTGTCATGAAAAACGCTGTCTCTTATAACTTATCTAGGTAGTTGTGACAAAAAAAAAATACAACGCAACTCTTAATAAAATTATTTCGTTTTGTTGACGCCTAACGCCATCTATAGGAATGTACCTGATTGTATTCATGAGTAAACTTTAGGTTGTATTATAAGACTTCTGTGTGTGTTTTTGAGTCCGTATTCTAATTTGAGATATATCGCGTCCAATAAAATCACTGTATTTATTTTATTTTTGTATAAATTAAACAAGCTGTGTCTAAACAGTTTAATATGATCTTTAAAAATATGTATATAAGTAATGTATGATTATCTATATTTAAAAAAGTATATACAAAACCTTTTTGCCTTTCATTTGTCAACCGATTTTCTTTTTGTGTGTGGTATTGATAAACTCTAGCTAGCTATTTGTTTACATACTTATTTGACACTATTGACAAAACTCAGTTTCACATATTGAAACTAATATATTAATTCCCTTACAAAACTTTGTTGTGACTTTGTAATACGTGCAAAAGACGTCATCTTGAGTGACGACGTCGCACGCAGATATGACGTTAACAAATGTCACGTCTTGCAGTACATGAGAAATGTGGTCGCATACTTCTTGCCATTCGAGGAAGAAGTTGAGACGAGACAAAATAACTGTCACGGTGATTTCAATATTTCTCTGCGCAAAGGAGATAGCTTTGATTTGTTAATACGTAGATTATTAAAAGTGAAATTTATATTATAGCTTTCATTTCTTAGTAGTGGATAATATTATTAAATCATAAAGTAATTTACTACTATGCTCTGTTTGTATACAGAATTTAATGTAAAACTTTTCCAACCTTGCAACAGAACGTTTAAAAGATGTCATCGTTAGTGACGACGTCGCAAGCAAATGTGGCATTAACTAACGTCACGTCGTGCAGTACGTGGCAAATGCGGTGGCGTCCGTCTTACCATTTAAGGGGAATTAGTATCAATGTTTGGATCTAAACGTGGTAACTGTCACGTTGATTTTAATAGATCTCTGCATAAACAAGATGGTTTGATTTATATAAAAGTGTAGGTATTATGAGAACTGAACTTTCGTTATAGCGTGCACTTTGTCTCTTTTTTGTAGTAGACAATATTATAAAATCACAAATTAATCTTCTACTCACTAAAGTCTATTCATATACAACTAACTCTATTAACTACCTATGTAAAACCTTTCCAAATTTGCGATACGACGTACAGAAGACGTCATCATGAGTGACGACGTCGCACGCAGATATGACGTTAACAAATGTCACGTCGTGCAGTACATGACAAATGCGGTCGCGTGCGCCTTGCCATTCGAGGAGGAAGTTGAATTTGTATGATTGTTTGGATGGTAACTGTCTCGGTAATATTCCTTAGCTGCGAAAGGATTTTACCCTTTGTTTGATTCGTTACGGCTGTATAATATGTAAGTACATTTCATATGTCATCTAAATCGGATATAAATTTTATTCTTCTATATAAATATATTTATGGGAGGTAAAGTTCGCTTAACACCACATAAGTTGCGTGGGTCAATTTTTCTTATATTATGTTAAAACTTCTTTGACGTTATACGTCTGTCTTTAGCCAGTTTAGTTATAGTGAAAATACTATTAAATCCCTTATCAACGATAGGTACACCAGAATTAATATTTAACGCCGAAAGTCGCAACTTATAATAAATTAGAACCCAACTTTTTCCGCTAACATTTCAGAACAAATTACCGTAACCACAGGCACTAACGCTTACCCCCGGGTACTTATTACAATCGCTGTCTAAACGTCAGAGTCGCTTTTAAATTGTGAAGCTAGTTTATCGCCACATCAAGAAAGCTTCCAATTAATGCCTACTGACTTTCCTAACGTAGGGCTGGCATTGCTATAACCGGCCATTAGACTATTTTTTATCTTTTGGAAAAAATATTAGACCTATGCTGCTACTAGATAACGTATTAGTTATTATGTTGAAAAACGTTCGCAAGCATTCGAAATATGTAAGAAATAACAATTTCGGAGGAACTTATATGCTTGAAAAATTATATAAAAGTGCCAAGTCAATCAATCCGAGTTTGTCCACATAGAAAACTTTGGCCTAAATCCTTGTCGAAGAATCCTGTTTTTAAGAGTAGAACGGTAGTACACAAAAAGATATAATGATAACAAAATTCAACCTTAGTCTTTACTTTACTTTTAGTCTTTCAAGAGCACACCCATGATCTTGGTCAAAACTATTCATTATTAACAAGATAAGTATAACATTAATGTTTCTATTCTATAGGATTAAATTAAGATTCCGTATGATCATACGACAAAGTACCTCATAGTTCAAGTCAGAGAACCGAAACTTCGATAGCTATAAATCAATATTTTATTTAGTAAATGTCACCGCACAACATCTTAAAGCCTAATCGTCCGTCGCTAACTTTATGGCTAAATAATAAATCAACGTTGGCCGGAGCGAAGCGCGCTCGAAAAATCGAAAAACTACATTTGTGCGGTTCCGCCGAGCTTTGATCGATGACCGGATTTATGATCGAGTTGCCCGGCCTTAAGTAATTGACTGTCGCCATTAACTACCCAGAAGCTTAGGGGCTGTGGTATATGATTGTAATGGAAAAAGTGTTTAGTAGATTATGTTACTAGGTTGGTTAACATGTTATATCAGTGTATTTTTTTACTTTTGCACAGAGAAATAAATTAGGAAAAATATGTGAATTTCTAGCTATTTTTTTTAAATTTCCTACATATTAAAAAAAAGGGTTGCTTTTTTCATGTCAAATTTTACACGTATCCCAAAAATGCAATGGTATAATTTCAGTGGCATTTTCACAAAATTGATCTATGACCGGATTTATGTCATAAAATTTCCTAGCCTTCAACTCTTTAACACGATTTAAATACCCAAAGCCCTTACTTCTGCATCGTTTGACGAACTTCAAATAGATTTGATGATTTTAATAAATATACTTGTGCAGATCTAACAAGCTTCTGGTTAATTAAGGTACCATCAAACATGTAAGTTGTTTTGTAAAAGATTTAAAACGATTCTTTAGCGATGACTTTCACACACATAATACAACGAACACGAAACATAGTTTTATATTCTGAGTCTAAGTGATAATATAATCATGTTTGTATGTATACATACTTGTGACACTTAATATACCGGATCCTAGTGTGTAACGCTGTAAGTGTAAATGTGTAGAAATATTTATTATTTATCTACAAACCTCACAAAACTGTGTTTATGTCCCTATTTCCGCAATGTTCAACAAAGTTTGATGGATAGCGCGGGTATATGATCGAGTTTCTCAAGCTTAAGTAATTGACTGCCATTAGTGGTCCATTCGACTAGGGTACGGTGGGGTGTACACAGCTGTCCGGCAATGTGTATATAGGTTTAATATATTTTAATACTGAGTTGAAAAATACTACTATTTTTCGGTCATCCAAATTAGGCTGAGGTTCTAAACCTACACCACAACAGACGTAGATTTTTTGATGTGGAAATTAAGTTAATTTAACGGTTAACGAAGACGTATCATGAAAAACTGAACGTCTGAGATTTCTTTAAAACAAACTTCTTTTTCTTTTAACTGAGATCCATTTATTTAATCGATTTGTAGCTGAGTAACGGTAAAAAATCGATATTAACTACCGATATTACTAAGATCGATACAAGAGCTAGATTAATTGAGCGCATAACACTGCTGTGTTCTGGTCTGAAGGGTGTGGTAAGGGAGACATAATATTCCGAGGCATTCCATCTTAGTCCTCAGGGGTAGCAACCCTACCATTTTTGTGACGGGGGAAACCTTCTAAAGGTACACCGAAGTCTTCGGAGAGACTCCGGGTTATGTGGGATTTTTACCTACTAAAACCCCTTCGGTGGCCTTCCTCAGCGTTTGCAGGGGACTCCGGGATCTCGAATGGAACGCACCGGTGCCTCTAGCGCGGCGCCCCTCTCGGGCTCATCTCCTGAGGGACGTGTAACTCCCCCCGCACCTTCCAGTATCTGCGACGACAAGCAGCCACACATGCCGCCGTCCTTTTCGGGGTTGCTAGTAGAGCGGTTCGAGCTCCCACTCTAGCCGTCCGCGACCCCAGAAGCCCCGTTCTAGTCACCTCTTACGACAGGCAGAGGATACTGTAGCCGTATTCTACTCCCCGGCTACAGGGGGGTGGTTAACCTTACCTAGGATTGATTACAGATGTCCATGGGCGGCGGTAGCCATTTACCATCAGATGGACTGCATGCTCGTTTGCTAATTACATA
>DWPF01000339.1:0-11933 GCA_018251575.1 Cecropterus bathyllus | reverse complement strand
GAAAGCTCTTTTTTATCTTTAGTGAAAATATATGATATATTAATATCAAGCATTCATCAGTATAAAAGATTATTCAAAAGAATTTATTAGAAATGTGATACTATGAAAATACTTTTTTAATTGTGATATATCTAAATGCATACAACACATTAAATTTTAAAAATTTTGATAGATCTCGAAAATACCTACCAATTGTAATATTAACTAAGATTTAGTAAAATGAACATACTAAATATTGGTAACTTTACTGTAAAAAATCTTAAAATTCGTAAACTTCGTCACTTCCAGTTTCTATAAGTTAAACTACCGTAGTACTTTGCAGAACACAATAAATAAACTGCGGGGACCCACCACTGCTGTCTCCAGCTCCGCCAATTGAAATTTTATCCCGGCTTTACTCACATCGAGTCCAATAAAATCGTGTAAAATAAACAAAATACCGAACTCCGCTCGTCATATGTTGGGGGCAAATTGATGAAGATTTAAAATCATAAGGTCTTCACTTTATGAATATCTCTTAGGGCCGCTGTAAAATATTTTATGGCTATGGATAGGTTGATGATATTGAGGTTGCATTAAGTAAATAAAAAATACGAAAAAGTCGTTTGGTGTAAAGATATTAACGTTTTGTACTTAACTTTTTGCAGAATCTATTGCTAATTATTTCTTATATGGATTAAATAATTAATAAAACGATGAATAAAAGTCATTCAAAAAATATCTGGAATAGCTCTAGCTTATTTAATGACTTTTTTTTGGGTATTTTTAAAATATATTTTATGTTTATATAATATATTACTTTCTTACTTAACTTACTGTAGTGATTTTATACGATGAATAAATAAGAAAAATTTCATACTTTGTATGTAAGTTACATGTAATCATTTATTGACCATAAGTTAATGTCTGTAATGATTTACTACATGAGGATACTATTTCTATAATACTAGGATATGAATAAATCTTCATGCAAAAGAGAAACTGATTTCTATATTACATTTTCATGTGCCAAAAATGTTATCAACTTCAAATGTTTCGACCCAATCCATTATAAATGATTATGCTCTACCATCAATGTACAGCTCGCTTCAATATAAACTCTACCGTTGTGGCCCATTCAACTACCATGCAATACTTCATTTGAAAGCTTTTGCGGGTAGGGAGAGATGTTATCACTCTATAATGCTCCGCTTCGGAATACATGTGTTTTACTTGTATTTTGTATAAAACGCTAAATCAGATACGACGGTAACATTATGACGTATTCGTGTGCTTTGAAAATCTTTTTTGTATCTCATATACGACGAAAAATGATAAAATTTAACAAAAACACATTTTAGATAGTGTTACTGGCATTGATAGCCTAAGGGTCCGAGGCGCAATACCCAGGCCAAATCACACATTTTTCTGAAATAATGTTCGTATTAGAAATTCATTATCACTGCTTTAAGGTGAAGAAAAACATCGAGAGAAAACCTGCATACCTAAGAGTTTTCTTAAGAAAGAGTTCTTAAATGTGTGTGAAGTCTACCAATTTGCACTTGGCCAGCGCAATGGACTATGTCCTAAGACTCTCTCATCCTGCGAGAAGACCTGTGCCCAGCAGGGGGACTATTAATGGATTAACGAGATATAATTCCCGCGGCCCCGCCCACGGGAATTATTACTACGTTATTTTTATCAGATTGACATAGCAAAGAGCATGCAGTCCGCCTGATGGTGAGTGGTTACTGCCGCCCATGGACATCTGTAAGCAACTTCATATTGAACAGGGATCTGAAGTCGATCACAGATGCATTGCTACTCCCGAGGACTGAAATAGCCGTCTCATATTTACATAAGTGAGCTGACAACCACACACCCTTCCAACGAAACGCAAGAACTGCTTCACGCTAGAAATAGATGCGACGGTGGTACTTCCCCGGTCGAACCACACTGGTTTTACCACCTGTAAAACCAGGTCTGTATCTGTCCGTCAAATTTCAGCGAAATACCTCCTATACACATACTTCCTATGCTCTTTATCTGATAATAAAAGTAAAGTTGATGACAGGGCCTAAGGAAACATAGCCTCTGCCATGCTTCCTTAGGCCCTGTCATCACATCCTAACCATGAGAACCTGAAGTATCTTATACACAGTTACTTTTGACGACTAAGTTGAAACTCCTCACGTATCATCTTTACAATTGCCAAAAGATTGAAACGATACGCTACGTATTTGCTTAAACAAATGAATGATAATGATGATAAATGATAGAAAATAGAATAATATCCGTATTTATTTTTTTCATTTACACGAATTGAATCAATTTTTTATAAAATATTTTTATTATTTTTCTCAGAAGATGTTGTATCAGGTTCTTTATAGCGTAGCACCGCGGTTTGATATGGCACTACGGCTTAATCATTCGGGCGAGGGGATGCTATGATCCCTGCCTACCTTAGTGACTTCTTTTGGTTCATGTAGTTTAGTGAGCAGTGGAGGATGGGAAAAGCAATGACTATTAATAGAAGCTGTACTGTTACTTTAACTCTTTGTTATTCTATAAGACAAAATAACTTATAATTACTTTAACACTAATTTACGTCTAAAATAAACTCAAAAGGTAATAATTAAGCACATGTGACTTTTTATATAAAAATACCTAAATTCGTAATAATTATCACACTTATCTAAATAGCAACGAAACAAACGATAAACAATCCCTAAATCAACATAATAAACAAAAGGTGGAAAAGGGAACTTCGATAAATATATCGCGGACGATACAATTTTTATCAGCGGTTCATAAATTCGGGCTTACATCCAAATCGCTATTGAAGCAAAGGCGAGTCGGGTCGACACGTGCCCGGCCTGATAAATCTGTACTTTACACCCGTTTATCATTCAGAATTATTAAAAACGGCAAAGCGTGTGTTTTATACGTCGTAAAATCGGGTATCGATGACGTTAACGAAAACGCGTATGGATATGCGGTAGTATCGCAAATGCAAACGATTTTGTTACAACGCATAACTCAACTTCAGATTTTAGCATTTTTTTTATACGTTTAAGTTAAGATCAATGCAATTTTGATGATTTGAATACTAAGTAGCCGCCATTTAACATGTAATAAAGGATTTCATTTTAACGATATTCCACGCCTCCTTTATTTGAAAGTAAACCTCATATCTAGATGTCTTTTATTTGATGCCTTAAAGATTAGAAATTAGAATTCCTCATTATATATGTCGCCGCGGATATACCAAGGCGTGAAACTTACATCTAAACACAAACAAAGTAACTCATTAATCTTAATTATTTTACTGTAATGTTATTGTCTAATACTATTTGTTTATTATAACCTTACTTCCTAACCTTATATTATCAACTTGAATAACAATTAATGGTTCAAAGTTAAATGTAATTGCAATGTCATAGAATTAAATAGTTTTAATTTCTATTAACACCAACTGCCCGCAATAGTTTTTGGGAATTGTTACTGGATGACATTTTGACGCAGGAAATAACTTATTAAGTTTGAATTTTATTAAATATCATTCCTGAACTATTTTAGACCTACGTAAAATTATTTCATATTTTGAAAGTAATTATTACGTTGTAATGAAAATTATTAGGCTACTTAAAAACATTGTAAAAATAAATGAGTGCAATAACGGATTAACCTTGCCGCCTCTGAGTTACGAGAGTGGGGATTCGTATCACGTGCACTCATTTATTTAAGACCGAACGCGACAGAGCTGACGCACTTTGCGTCGAGCGCTCGAGCGGTAAGGTCTTTCCAATTCTGCGTGAATGATAAAATTATTTATTAAAATATTAAAACAATTAAAATATTATTTACTAAAGTAAAATTAAAATATTAAAATAAAAATAGTTAAAGTAACTTATTAATAAGAATAATAAAAATATTAACTAAATGTTTTGTGATTTTATTTATATTCGTTGAATAAAATTAGTTGTTACATTTAAATTATTTAAATAATAAGAAGCGTTAAAATTAATAAATCGCTGATTTCTATTATTTTTCTTGATAATTAAAAATGGATAGAAACAACATGACCGATGGCTCTGAAGGAGTCAACGGTCATGTTCTTTTTAAAAATTCGGATTATAACCCAAATCCGATATATATTATGTGTACATTAAAGAAGAGACATAAAATAAGCATTCCCGTACATTGGGAGCCATGGTCACGATATATGAACGAAATACACAAGTTTTAACTTAAAGTTTATTTAATTTAATGAGGCTATTAGGACGTATATGGAGATTAAAAAGATAAAATAGATATGTATTAAGGTTCCCTTCTCTTTCACTAATATATATTAAAATGTATTACAATATCATGCCAAAAAAGTATGTGTGCAATTCACACAAGGTCGAAGTGAAACTTGTGAAAAAGAGCCTACGAGAAATTGAGATGGATATAGACAAGACTTTTGCTTTTTCAAAAATCGATTGATTAATCACTGCAACTCATATTCAGACATCTTATTTCGCATATACGAAAATTGAGCCCTATACAAGCTACGAGGTAAAATCGTAACCGTGTTTCAGAAAAGAGTACAGCGCCATCTAGTTGTAGCGCCGACAACTGCTTTCGTAACGCATTTTCGTTTCATCGAGTTTCAAATTACAACAATTCTAAAGAAGTTTGACTTAAAAGTCTTAAAATACAACGAACGTATACCCGTACAACTTAAACAACTCAAATGGATATTTCACAATGGCATAACAAAAACAGGCACGTAACGTAACCGTCAAAATATTTTCCAAGAACAATAACAAAGTTATAACTAGATAGGCCTGAATTTCAGCCGTTTGTTACTCTAAATGTGTTCTCGTGTTGAAAATAGGTCGTAGCAAACTTACGTAGGTGCGAGGTTAAAAAAATATTTACGAGTTTTTACAGCGTGGCATCGTTAGAATTTTTGTGATAAAACTGTGAATTTTATAGATACTGTTTGTGGTTTGAGGAGGTTTGGTTTGACCATTGCCACATTTATTTCTGCCTAATAATGCAGTGTGCTATTCTGTTTTTTTACGGCATGCCAACTTAGTTCTCAGAGTCAACACATATGCTGACAAACTAAAATAACTTATCCATGAGCGGCCTTCCACTAGAAATAGGCTAGAAATTGGTGCGGCAGCGGTACTTTCCTGCTAGAAGTACACTGTTCTTCCACCTGAGATTCTTACGAGTATTTTCTTCTGCGTCATTGCGCTATTGGCAAAGCGATCGTGATTGGGTGGCTGATACATTGTGCCTCACCATATCTGTATGCCATTTGTTTTTATAATATAGAGTATCAAACGAGCATGCAGATGGTAAGTGGCCACTGCCGCCCATGGACATCTGTAATCAACTCCAGATAAGATCAGTCTTACGCGTTGCTACTTCTGAGGACCAAGTTGGAACAACGCCTGGGATAAGTATTATCTTATCACACCCTTCACATACCTACACATAGCATAAACTGCTGTTATTAAGTTGAAATAGATGTGGCGGTGGTGCTTCCGGAGTCGAACCACAAAGAGTTCTATCACCTTTTTGACGACCCGCGAGGCAGAGCGGTCACCATGCCGGTCGGTCGTGCAGTGGGTTCCGGGTTCGATCCCCGGCCAGACAGGCATCTGAATGATGAATTTAGATTTATGTTCTGGGTCTGGGTGTTTCTTTATTCGTCTTTGTGTGTCCATGGCACCCACGACACAGGAGAATCCTACTGTGGGGCTATGAATGTAGAAAGCGTTTATGTTTTTATATATATGTTTACCTTTAATAGTATTAGGCATTTCCCACGACAATTTTCATATACATTTACCAATATAGAGAAATGAAATGAAGACAAGTATCATAACGGGATATGTCACCAGTAAAACAAAAGTATCGGGCCTTACGCCGCAGGAGATGTGGCGTTGTCTTGCGAGTTTCATATCGCGAGGAATAAAGTTGTGTCGAATTACATCAGACAACGAAACACACGGGTCAGCGAGACGGACAACATTTTAGTGTTATATTATTTAGCATAATAATATGCGAGGAGAACTTTAATGAAATACGAACCTATAAACCGAGGGTCATGAAAAAATCGTTTGGCGCTGCAAACGACTGCAATGATAGCATTTCAACGAACTATTGTATATTTCTACACCTATTTCTAGCGTGAAACAGTTCTTGCGTTTCGGTGGAACGGTGTAGTTGCTGGCTCACTATTACATGAGGCGACCATCTGTGCTCCACTTCAGATGGAACCCCTATTCTGTATAGTACATAGTTGTAGTATATAGTTACACACGGATATCCCTGGGCGGCAGTGGCCTCTTACTATCAAATAGACTGCATGCTCGTTTACTGCTTCAATCTGATAAAAAAATACTGCGAAAATGTGTGACGAAAAAAAAATCTGCGAAAATTCGAGACGAAAAAAATTTCAGCGAAAATTCGTGACGGAAAAAATTGAACAGAACGGAACGAATACGGATACATACACTTGTTTTGAACGCTTAACGCTGACACTTGCAGGAACCGAGGAACCCTTGAAGCGAATATATTATGCTAAAAGCCCATGCCTAAAATGCGAGGTCGATTAAGGTCAAATTAAGTACCAATTCAGTGAAATTCATTAAATTGGCGAGTAGCTACTTGCCACACTACTCCCCCGCTGAGACCGTTACTACGGGCGATAGTAATCTGGGAATCTCCCCGTACGCCCACTTTTAGTTTTTTTTACAGTAGTTTGGTTCTGTTCGGTCAGGGGTTCTCCGGTGCATATTGTGGTATCTTCTGTTCTGTTTGTGGTGTCTTCGACATATGCTGGCTTCAAGCGGTCTATTGAAACACGTTGTGTTACGCCCTTGATGTCGACGTCGAATGTCTTTGCGTCGCGCTTCAAGACTTTGTAGGGGCCTGAATACGGTGGCTCCAGTGCTCTTTTCGTTGGGCCCACGCGAACAAAGACATGGCTGGTAGTTTGCAGGTCTTTCGGGATGTAAAATATTTTGGACCTGCCGTGTCTGGATGCTGGTTGCGGCGTTAATTTGCTGACTTGCAAGCGAAGTCTTTGAATGATGCACGTCATGTCCATCTCATCGTTCGGCCGTGAAGTGAAGAATTGTCCAGGCAAACGGAGTGGTTCACCATAGACTAATTCTGCCGTTGTTGCTTGTAAGTCTTCCTTCCAGGCGCTTCGGATTCCTAATAGTACCCAGGGCAGGGACTCAATCCAATTCGATGAAGCGTGACAGGTGATGGCAGACTTTAATTGGCGGTGTAGCCTCTCCACGAGACCGTTGGCTGCTGGATGGTACGACGTTGTGGTGTGGTGAGAAGAACCGATTAGCGTAGCTAGCTCTTTAAAAGTGTGCGAGACAAACTGTCTGCCACGATCGGTTGTAATGTGTTCTGGGCAACCGAATCGCGAGATCCACCCATTGATGAGAGCAGTAGCACAGGTCTCTGCGGTGATGTCCTGGAGTGGATACGCCTCAGGCCAACGAGTGAAGCGGTCGACTATCGTGAGGCAGTATTTGTATCCAGCACATAATGGTAAGGGTCCTACTAGGTCCAGGTGAATGTGCTGGAAGCGTCCAGATGGTGATGTGAACGTCGATAGTGGTGCTGCCGTGTGACGCGAAATTTTTGAGCGCTGGCATTGCTCACATTGCTTAGCCCAATGTCGGCAGTCACGTCTGACGCCTGGCCACACGAAGCGTTCTGTTACCAGCTTGACGGTTGCCTTCGCTCCAGGATGACTCAAATTGTGAAGTGCGTCATATACTTGTTTTCGGAACGAAGGGGTAACGTATGGGCGAGGCGTTGGAGTGGAGACGTCACAGTATACTTCCAGGTCTTCGTGGGTTTGTAGTTTTTCCAGTTTTAGGGCACTGCCGTTCTGTAGCAAACTGTGTAGCTCACCGTCCGTAGCTTGTTCATTGGCTAGGGAACGATAGTCTATGGGCTTTGCTATTTCAGATACGCGAGAGAGGGCATCAGCGACAACGTTTTCCTTTCCTGCGACGTATCTGATGTCCGTGGTAAACTGGCTAATAAAATCCAGATAACGGAATTGCCGCGGAGTGCTGTTTTGGCGACGCGTCGTAAAAGCAAAGGTTAGTGGCTTGTGATCCGTCCTGACTGTGAACGGTCTAGCCTCCACCATGAAGCGGAAGTGTTTGATCGCCTCATAAATTGCTAAAAGCTCTCGATCGTAGGGGCTATACTTTTGCTGGCTAGGACTTAGCTTCTTTGAAAAGAATGCCAGTGGTTTCCAGTCTCCATTTTGTCGTTGTTGGAGAACTGCGCCGATTGCTGTGTTCGAAGCGTCTGTGTATATAGCTAATTCAGCCTTGGGGTCAGGATGAACCAGAATTGCAGCTTCCGACAGACTTTTCTTGCAGCGATTGAAAGCTTCCAAGAGTGCTGGGGTCATGCTTATCTCCTGAGAACCTTTAGTCTTTGGACCAGAGAGTAACTCGTTGAGTGGAGCTTGAATGGATGCGGCATTTGGTATTAATCGCCGATAAAAATTAAGCATCCCGAGGAATCGTCTCAGGTCCTTAACAGTCTTAGGTGGTGGATACTCCTGAATTGCATTGACTTTGGTTTCCAGCGGCTGAATGCCTACCGCTGACACTTTGTACCCGAGAAAGTCAACCTCTGGTTTCCCAAATACACACTTGCTTGTGTTTATCAGTACACCGTATTCTGCTAGTCTTTTGAACAGCATTCGTAGATGTTGCATATGTTGAGTGCTGTTATTGCTGCATACCAATATATCGTCAATGTATCCGAAACAGAAGTCCAATCCTCGCAGTACCTCGTCCATGAACCTCTGGAAAGTCTGCGCTGCGTTCCGTAGGCCAAAGGTCATATACGGGAATTCGTAAAGGCCAAATGGTGTGCAGATCGCTGTTTTGGATACGTCACCTTCGGCTACTGGTATTTGGTTATATGCCTTTACTAAATCAATCGTGGAGAAAATAGTGCTACCTGCCAGCTGGTGAGTGAAATCGTGCAGATGCCTGACGGGGTATCTGTCGGGTATGGTTCGGGCATTCAAAGATCTGTAATCTCCGCAGGGACGCCAGCCATCACTTTTCTTGCGGACTAGATGTAATGGCGAGGACCACGGGCTATCTGATCTGCGGGCTGTACCATTCTGTAGCATGTCGTCGAATTCCTGTTTCGCTATTTTCAGCCGCACTGGGTCTAGACGACGTGGGCGACTGGATACAGGAGGACCTGGGGTTGTGCGGATGTAGTGCACAGTAGAATGCTTGGTTTCTTTAGGCTTTCCAGCTGGACGAGTGACTTCAGGGTACTCTCTAAGTAGGCGATCAAACATTGTATTGTCCATGGTAGTACGGACTGAAGAAATTGCCTCTGATGGTGTCTGGCACAGTGCAGCAACTGTCAGTGCGGTTATGCCGTCTATGAGACGCTGGTTGCGGCAATCGACTAGCAGGTTGTAATAGCCTAGAAAGTCGACTCCGATGATTGGCTTTGACACATCGGCTACTATGAAGCGCCAAGTAAACATGCGCCGAAGTCCTAGGTCGATGGTTAGATGGATGTAACCATAGGTACAAATAATTGATCCATTGGCTGCAAATAATTCATACCTGGTTTTTGTGCGTGGCTCCTGAACGGCGGATCGCGGAAAGACGCACAGGTCTGAACCCGTATCAATAAGATATTGCACCTTCGTTTTGCGGTCCGTAATGAACAGGCGGCTCGTAGTTGCTAGGCAGTCGTTTACCGCCACTAATGGCTGCCGGGGAAGTTTTCCGACTTTTTGAATGTACACGGTTGGGTGCATTTCCTAGCTTGCTCACCAAACCGGTAGTGGTAGAAGCAGTACGGATGGTTGTTGGGACGCGATCGGGAACGTTTCCTGCAATTTGGGCTCCTCGTTCGGGATCGCGGACGTCTACGTAGCTCCATGCTCATACGGTCGAGTCTTCTGCTAAGTTCGGCGACCGTCCGGGTCAACATCTCGATGCTATTGTCCGGCGATGCTGTTGACGTCGCTACTGCACTTGCACTAGTACTTGCACTTGCTACTTGCACTGTCTTCTCTACTAGCATAGTAGACGGGACGATGTCGTTGACTCTATCTGCCAGCTCAGCGAGGTCTTCCAATGACATCTTGGTTTGCTGAGCTGCGATGCAAGTTTGTAAGTGAGTAGGAAGTCTACTTGCCCACATAGTCCGGATGAATTCTGCTGGAACATTAGCACCGGCCAGATGTTGAAGGTGCCTAAGGAATTGCGCAGGCTTCCTGTCTCCCATCTCTTCATGCATCAGGAGCTGCTTGATTTTCCTCTCCTGTGACGCTGACAGTCTTCGCACCAGTTCTGATTTTAGTGTCTCGTACTTACTGGTCGCTGGCGGATTGACAATCAAGTCTCTCACTTCTGCTGCGTGATGCGGCTCCAGTTGTGCGAGCACGTAGTAGAATTTTGTGGCTTCTGCTGTAATGCCGGATAGCAGGAACTGCCCCTCCAGTTGCGCGAACCACAGCTCCGGGTCATCGGGGTTGAACGGAGGTGATTTGACTCCTACGCGGCACGACTCCCCAAGGTGCTTGTCTTCTTTATGCGACATGTTCGAGTCGGTGGTCACCAGTGTAGCGGTTTGTATAAATAAAAGACAGCGAGGACGGTAAGAACATGTATTGCGCACGAGACACAGAATACAAGTGTATAAAATATTTAAACAAAATATTAACAATAAGAAATAATTCGCCAATAGTGTGCAACCCTATTGTGCAGTACGGGCCAATGACAGATGGCCGACTTCCTAAAACAAAAGGATGCGCGTGCGCCATTAAAAAGTAGGCGGGACTAAAGCGCATCGGCCTTATCTCTTTACTTGACGTCAGACATCATACGATCTTTGTGCTTCGTTTGCACGCATTTTGCGACTTGCCACAGAGATCATGATTTTTGAAAACAATGTTAACATTAAGGATTTTTTTTATAGTATGGAATATGCAAACGAGCATGCAGCCCACCTGATGGTAAGTGGCTACTGCCGCCCATGGACATCTGTAATCAACCCTACATATATCAAAGTCTCATATCTCATATCTCACATATATCAAAGTCAAAATTAGTCCTCAGGAGTAACAACGCATCTGTGGCCAAACTCAAATAATACGCAAATCTTATCTAGGGTTAATTACAGATGTCCATGGGCGGCAGGACCCACTTACCGTCAGATGGATTGTATGCTCTTTTGTTAATTCAATATTATTTAATAAAAAAAGATACTAACTTATTACTTCAATACTAACATATTAATACTAACATATTAATTCAACTTAATTATTCATTAAAGCATTTCTACTGTACCATTTTTCTGGAATCTCTAACTTCCATCATCCAATTTGAACTATTGAGATTTTGGATACTTTTCTCTTTATTACCAAACGTTTGGTTTTTCTACAGAGTTTCGAATCTACTATTGTAGTAACGCTTTTCTCCTCTAGCATTTTTCTTGAACTGAAATCTTCTATTTTGAACTGTTGAGATTTTTTGTTATATTTCGCTTTAGTGCTAAACGTTTGGTTTTCCTACAGAATTCTATGACCTTCAAAATGTTATTCCATCTATCGTCGATTGAACCAGAAAGCTTCTATAAAACTCAGCTTCTAAAATAGGCCTAGAAGACATTAAACTACTGTACTGGACGTTCATTGATTAATGGCGCGGTTGCGTTTTATATGTAAAGGTTCGGCAAGATAAAGTTCGCGTTTTTCGTGTTACCGCCGAAGCAAGTTTAATAGGGTCTGACAGTAGGGTTGCCAATTGGTTGCTATGGTACATGGTCCATCCATCAGCCTTTTAAGGTCCACTGCTGGACATAGGCCTCCCCTAAACTAGAGAGTTTTTGCCAATAGTCACCGCGCCTGGCATGCGTGT
>DWPF01000338.1:0-11936 GCA_018251575.1 Cecropterus bathyllus | reverse complement strand
GCGCGGTGGACTATGGCCTAAAACTCTCTCAATCTGAGAGAAGACCCGTGCCCAGCAGAGTGACAACAATTATAACTATTTATTCCATAATTAATAGGTTATTATTGAAGGTTGTATTTAAATTTAGTCAATGAAACGTATCTTTTCAAAAGTGACTTCATGGTGTGGATTGAAAGCAAATATTTTAATTAAAGAACAGAATATGATATTGAAGGTTAAAGAATGAGTAATACGAAATGAATGAGTGATACGTCATTGACTCAATATCACGGATAATCAATATTGAAAAAACTGTTTTGTTTGTGTTAACTTCGTATTTATTTTAAGAATCAAATCATAAAATATTCTTTTAGCGTTAAACGAAATGTTATAGTTTGTTATATGTAATAATGACTTATGAAAAGGCATAATTTCATGTTATAAAAATTCTATTTATATTTTAAATGGCTCGCAAACAAACAGTCAAACCATTTTATTTGTAAAAGTAACATTAGCATTAAATTCAGTATTTTCTAAAATTGGATTTCGGGTTACAATTTCAGCATCTTATAGTTAAATGTTTTTTTTGTGAATTGTTAATAATTAATATATAGTAAGTATCAGGTACTTCGTTTATGAAAATATACTTTTTGACTAATTTTATTTGTTGTTCACACATAAATATTTATACAATAATAATAATAATAATTAGTGTTAAGTCCTTAAAACTTTTCTATTTTTTATAATAGAAGTACCGTGTACATTGAGTAGTATCTACTAATATACTATATTTTCTACTTTTTTGTACTTTAGGTCAAAACCAATTAGAATTCAATTACTCGACATCATAAAAATCTCATATATTCATAGTTTTTAATTAACATTTAAAGCTAGTCACAGTTGTAGCAGGATTGCATCCGTATCTACCTACAACAACAAACAATGGAATTCCGAACAAACGAATCATGTAAGCTTCGATGGAGCATTCGCCGGATATGCCTCGTTTGAGAGTGGGTTAAGGCGTCTTGCGATTTGCATTCAGCTGGCGTATAGCGACCTGAATGCAGGCATGCCTTATGGATTCAATGGGGTATAGAGTTTTAGAAAAGCCTTTTTGATGTGAAACATCTATAGCCGCACGTAAAACCGTTTTCTGGCGTGGCGACGCATGCCGTGGCGACGCGTCGCCACGGCATGCGTCGTATCGTAATATTTTATTTTATCATTATGACAAATTTAGTTCCTATCATAATCTGTTCTTTTCTGCATATTCCTTTTACAAAATGTTTGTAAAAGTAAAGTTTAACCTCTGCCAGGCATCCCGTGACGGCTCACATTTTTTTGCTATTCATTGGAATTGACGGTTGCGTAGTTAGTATACGAACCCGGAACCCACTGCGTGTCAGGCCGGTGTGGTGACCGCTTCGCCATGCGGGTCGTCGACTGCTATAAACGTCGGGTACTATAAACCTACAAAGCAATTTACAATAATGAGCCGCATGGTGAAGCGGTCATTACACCGGCCTGATAGGCCAGGCTAATACCAAGATGACGAAGTTTTCTTTCTTTTCTGGTGTTTGTGTATTCGTCTTTGCATGTTCGTAACTTTGTTTGCTCGCCATACATGCAAGAAATCCTAAGTGAGACTATAAGAGCAGAAATGGTTATTATTTATTAAACTTCATACAGTTCCAACATACCATTTAACCTCAGCGATGGGGTTGGCAATGATCTTGGTGACGAAGGTGGTCTCCTCGAAGGGCTGCGCGTTGACGTCCCGCAGCGGCTCGAGCTCCGGCCGCAGCAGGATGTCGAGCCGCGCGGAGCTCTCGCCCACGCCGTACTCGTTCTTCGCCTGGATCGTGTACACGCCCGTGTCCGCGTGACGACCTGGGGGTGATTGGATATAATGAGCCTTTATAATATCTTACCGGGACATGTATTACACATGTCCCTGTAAGGCGTTATAATGGCTTGTGTTTGGATTGTTCACATTGAATAGCATTGTTGTTGTTGGGTTTCATGTGGTTAAGAAGGAATATCGGTATTTTACTTTTATTCTTATAATGCTTGTGATCGCAAGTGTAATAAGTTTAATTATATAGGTCTCTAAAGTCAGAAATATTTCATTGACATTGTTAAATTCAAAATACTCATGTACTAATTGTATAGTAATAAAACTTAAATTAATTTCATATCTGTCAGCATGTTCATTCTGTATGTTTGGTACGATCATTTATCATCGAGTCGTTGATAGGTTTTAAAAGTATTTTAATTAGATAAGGGTGCCACAAAAGACACATTTATTTTGATGTATTGAGACTGAATATGGTTATAAGGCTTAGGCAGTCTTACTTATATGAGCAATTTTTGTATAGAATACACATAAATAGTGTTTTTAAAATAGCATAAGTAACTCTCATTGTCTTCATAATAATATGCATAATAGAGACAACATACAAGAAAATTTTTAAAAAGATGACATAAACCAGTTGTAATACGAGTTCAAGAAGAAATCTTGAAAAATCTAGCCATTTACATTTCACTTGCCAAACAATGTACTCACCAGTGGGTATATGCAGCGTGAAGGTGCACTCCTTGATCCCGTGCTCCAGCTCCCTGGAGTCCGCGCTGGTGGTGAGCGTGGCGTCGGGCGTGAGCTCGTTCCCGTTGAGCAGCCAGGCCACGTGCGGCAGCGGGTCCGCCGTGCACACCGCGCGCAGCGTCACCGGCTCGCGCTGCATCACGCGCTGCGCTTCCAGCGGACTCGTGAAGATCGGCTTGCGGAGCTCCGCCACCGCTGGGGGTCAGAGGTGAGGCTTGGGACTTGACTTGTAAAAGGTTCGGCTCGGAGGAAATTGGATCTGAGTCATAATTGTAACACCCCCAAGATCTATCATCTTGATGGCAAAATAATCTATGAATTTTATGCTACAAAAAACACAGTTTTGAAAAATACTCTTGTAAAAGGCTCCAATGGCATTACCGCCCATTTCTGCCGTCGGATAAAGGCCGTACGGATTTACGTGCTGTGTTCCGGTTGGAGAGATGTTACAGGCAAATACTAATATGAGGCATTATAATTTATTCTTCAAGGTTAGCAACGCATCTGTTGAAGGCCTCAGAGTCTTCTATACTTTTTAAGGTTGATTAGGTACTAATAGTATGCGTACGTACATGCGTTGTATACCCTAAATAAAGCCTTCTTTTGTAAATTTTCCAAAGGCATAACTATCAACTTACGTGTAACAGACAATTCAGCTTGCTGCACATTCTTGCCGAGATTGTTGCTGATCTCACACTGCCATTTGCCAGCGTCGCCCATCTCTACTTTATCGATCACCAGCTTGTAAACGTCGCCTTCATTGACCACGTGGACTCTCGCGTTGGAAGCCACTTCCTTGCCGTCATGGAGCCACTTGACTGTGGGCTTGGGGTTTCCAGAAGCTTCCACTGTGTATACCATGGGGAGAGACTCGAACACCTTGCCGTCCTTCATGGTGCTGTCCTTGAGTGAGGGGGGTGCTGAAACGTTTAAGCGAATGTGTTAGGAAATCATCATGGCGGACGGTCGTGAAGAATATTCGATTTATTTTGAAAATATAATGATAGCGTATGGAGGAATTAACTCATTATCATAACTGATTCAATAAAATGTTTACATAACAAGATTACTTTTGAAGATCAATATATGGAATCGATTAACCAATGGAGGCAAAGAAATAATTTAGAATAAAAAGCCAAATAAAGAAATTTTATGGAAAAGTAATTATAGTAAAGTAATTTAGAAGAAGAAAAGCCAAATATTTACACATCCATTAGAGAAAATATTCATAAACCACGTGTTGCCAAAGCATAATATTGCAGTTGCTCTATTAATAAGTCCCAAACACCATCGATATGTACATTCTTTAGGTTTCCTAAGATATTGCGATATATACAGCACGTTATTGTAGAAATAAACACCTTCTATATACTTACGACGTTATGTGTGGATAAGGCGGGTATGTGTGTCTTCGTGAATACGTACCGTTAGCGCGAGTATCGGGGTAAGGATCACTACCAAACAATAAAAGCGTTTTGCCATGCCTGCAAATGCACTTATATAGAATTTACCTTGATGACGTCGATGTGAGGGCTACGTCGCTCTCACCAGCGCCGCCGCAGCGGGATCCGAGTATTAGTATGCCAGAAGGGAATGTTATTACGCATGCGTGCTAAAACAGACATACGATAGACATTAGTACAATTAAAATGGCGAGGTGCTGACCGAACACGTTGAGGCGATCTGACATTTACTTCTTAATTTTACTTATATTTTAATTTGGAAAAAGAGTAATTATCAGATCTCAGTTAAACATCGACAGCAGCAATTTAATAAATTTCAAAGCAACAATGAACGTTAACCCGGCAAACACTGCGTAGCGTTACAAAATGAACCAAGTCAGCCGCGCGCATTATCAATTTATGTTTCCCTTTCGAATAATATTTTATTGACTTGAATTACCTTTTTCATCTTCGTGATTTAGGATATCGTCTAATATGCTCCTCTGTCTCTGGCTTCGTCTCAACAGTTCCTCTATGTCTCCCCCCGCCTCCTCCTCCACGCTAAGCAAGTTCGGTTTTCTTTTCCTTTCAACCGTCGTCTCGGCTGTATTCTTTGTAATGTTATCAAAATTCTTACAAGGCCCTAGAACTAACTCCTCTAAAATACGATTTTTAATATCATCTATCTTATTTTCTACTTTCCTATATTCATTTTCGTCGAATTCTTTCGATATATGTATGAGCTTCTCCGTGATGTCGTTCTCGTAAACTTTCTCAGATTTTTCTTTCAATATGACAGATTCCTCGTCGCCCTCATCCGTGAAGTAATCTTCCTTAAATGAAGATTGACGCACGTAAGAGTCTTTACTAAAGACCTTTCTATTTTCGTCTATCTCGAAAATAGACTTTGAAAGGTCTTCGATGGATATCTCACGAGAAAGTGAGTCATTATGCCAGCTCATTTCATCTTCAGATACGGATTTGATCGACATGGTTCTACTTCCGAACTGCTTTCCGTGTCTAGAACCAGTTTCCGCCTCAGAATCTGTCTGTGGTTCCTCGATAATTCCATAGGTTCCCCTTCGTACGTGATCAGGTATAGTGTAAAAGCCCATATCGGTAAGAAAGTAGCTGTGACTGGCTATTTCTTCGACTTCCAATGAGGTCGTATGAGGTTTATTCGGTTGAATGATCTTTCTGTCGAATTCATCATCGTCATCACAATACACGGCGGTTGAAGTCATTTTGTGTAAAGTGCGCGTTTCGGCTGGACCTACCAGTTAAAATAGTATTATGTTGACTTTTGATATTATCTGTTTCAGATCGAATTAGACATGCTATGGATTTTTTGCGTTATATATCTGAATATATATTTTTCTACAGAGAAAGCGATCTCGAATGATAATTAGATAAACAATGAATAATGAAGTTAAAATTTGGGAAGAGTAGGAGGTAAGCTTAATACTGACCTGTTATAATAGCGCCGTGAGACCGAGTGCTGCTGACTTTAGACACAATGATGGAACCGTCGTCGCCTTTCTTGAATGTGGTTACTGTTTCGAAAACTCGGCCTAAACAACAAATCACACTTGGTAGGTTAAAAACACAAGTTAAAAGCATGCAAAACTATGCGTGAAATCGTGAGTGTATCGCAACCTATAAGCTGTTTGCTGATTTGAAGAGATAAGCTAGAAGCGGTTGACTTTATACCTTCAGTTTCAGCACTTAGTGGTTCTTCTTGGATGGTCTCCTTTTTGATGGATTTTCGTTTTGGAGATTTTATTTCCACATCAATAGGTACTTCTTCGGCAGTTTCTGGTTCAGTGGCTCCTTTTGTACCCTTTTGTTTTTCCTTTTTGACATCTTTTTCACTGGGTTTTTGTTTTTGTTCATCTTTTTTATCATCCCATATAGACTTTTCTTCAATGGTTTCTGGTTCAGTGATGGACTTTCTAGCTTTTTTCACAGCCGCCTCTGGTTCATTTACTTTTGGTTTCTTAGGTGTAGCATCATCTTCGTTATGGTCGTCCCAGAATGATTTTTCCTCTATAATTTCAGGTTCAGTCAACGATTTTTTAGCTTTAGTGGGAGTTGGTGGTTCAACTTCTTCAACTGTACTCTTTTTATCTTTACTACTGTCAGCAACTTCTACAATGGACTTCTTCCTTACTATTTCCTCCACCGTTGCTTTCTTGTTTTGTTCATCTGGATTTTCATCCCAAATAGATTTCATTTCAGAATTTTCTGGTTCTGTAACTGATTTCTTCGCCTTACCTGCTGTGTCATCTATTTCATTTACTTTAGGTTTTTTGGCTTTATCATCTTCTGCAATGTCATCCCAAAATGATTTCTCTTCAGCCTGTTCTGGTTCAGTCAACGATTTCTTAGCTTTAGTTGGTGTTGGTTGTTCAACATCTTCAGGTTTAGTTTTCTTAGCTTTGGCCCCTTCAGTGTCATCTACTGACTTTTCTTCCACTAGTTCAGCTTTTGTTTTTTCTTTCTTTGCAGATTGTTTCTCACCCGTGTCCACTGCCTCCTCGACTTGTTTTTTCTTAGCCTTGAATTCATCTTCGAGTTCGTTGTCGACTATCGCTTCTTTCGAGAACCGCGAATGAACTTCCCTTGCTATTAAACACAATGAAAACATGATAACAGTGGTTTATTGAAATGAGTGAGTATTAATCACGTCACAAATGTCGGATGAGGACAGAGTGGAAACGGTGCAAATGTGAGTGCACACGAGCATTCTTGTCCATTGAATGCTTTGGGTACTAAGGACTAATCTACTGAACGTCCATATAGGGGACATCACAAAAAACTAAAACGTGCAGTGCAGTCATCTACTGGTCTAGGCTACGTTACGGGTCTACTACTGTACCTAGGGGAACTCCCAGCGTGGCCAGTTCACTGGTGAATTAGTGTACCGTTTGGGTTTGTATACTTTACCAATTGTGTGATGTGTTTAAGTGTTGTGGGTGTGAGTGACCTGGATCTGTGCTACAGCTGCTAAACGCTAGTTTAAACTAAAGTTTGACTAAAATTGTTTACATACTAAAATTCTTCATGAACGGAGACTCTAATTAAACCATTTCTAATCAGTTGCAAGCGATGTTACAGACCATTCGCTGCTAAAATAGTGACCACAACCCTCCAATTCTGTATAACGTACCACGAATAAAAACAAAGTAGTTTTCAAAATCGGACACAGTAGTTTCGGCATGGTTTTGGACTAAATGGATCACTTCGGGTGTCAGATTGTAACCAAAACGAAATTGTTTTACGATCTAAGTAAGTATTTACCCAAACCCTTCAATCTTCATTATTTTCTAAAATTTGGAATAATACTAATTCAAAATTAGAATAATTAACAATTATTAAAACTTCAATAAACTTTACTCTTAGTCTTACTCGCTTTCTTCCTTTCCGCCTCTTGCTCTTTCTCTCTCTCTATCTATTTTCCTTCTTCCTCTCTCTCTATCTCTTTCCCTCTCTTACACTGGATAAGTCTTTCTCTCTCCGTTCACGTGACCCCGTCACGATACTTACTGTGCACTGTAACCGTGCTCTTGGAGGACACGCTGCCCATCTCGTTCTCGGCTCTGACCTCGTAGTCGCCGCCGTCTTCCTCCTTCACCAACGTTACCGTTAGGTGATAATTCTCCAATCTACGCAAACGTTATACTTTCATTATTATGGATAACTATGTTATGTTCATACTAACATATAATTTGTACTGTTTAAAATGTTTATTAAATATTTTTTATATTTTTAATTTTACAAACAATGTGAAAAATATATGTAGAGAATTAGTTACTAAGAGAAAGTTTAATGTTACTTTATGTACATTTCCATGATTATTACTATTTATATATTGCAGGGATTTCTGCAGTCTTAATTATACACATATTCCATTTTATTACTATCCAAAGAACATTAATAGACATTTTTTCTTATATACATATAATTAGTTATTAGCTAGTTACACATATATTTTTATGTACTTTTTACAGACCTTTGAGTGTCTCTCTCGATTTTGATCCTTGCATCGGTGGTGACTTCTTTGCCGTCCTTGTACCACTTGACCTTGGGCTCAGGGCAGCCCTCCACTTCCACTTCCAGCTTCAGGGTCTGGCCCGCGTCCACCGTCATGTCAACCAGGCTCTTGGTGATACGGGGCTTTCCTGGTGAGAATGATCTTATTATCAAATCAATCCTTAGGTTGATTGTCCATTGGCTGCTACCGCTTGAGCGACTGGTAGATTTAGCAACTAAGGTTACACAACTAAATAGCACCTCAAAAGTCTTAAAAAATTTAGTAATTGCCGCATCTACATGTAAGTTGTTGTTAACTGCTCAGAAGCTTAAGGGACAAGATGGTAGCTTACGCAACTACCGCTCACGTGACGATAGCCGATGGGCGTTCAGACTAATGGTACTACCTTCATCGGTGTTTCCTTAGATAGATCTTATAGTAGAAGCCCTTAGGGGAGGATTACGATAAGGTCGCGAGAGGGAGGAGGGGACGAATAATAAGTACATGTCCTTATCTTGAGGGGCGGCATGATAAACCAATTCTGTCGTAATACTTAATAAGTCGAAATTTAAGATTAGGAATCTATTTAAATTTAATTTATACGGCCCATCGTCCGTAATGTAGTGTGCTGTCATATTACAGCTTTAAAAATAAGGTCTACATACTATTAACAGTGAAGGTAGCCTGGCAGCTGTCCTCGCCGAGCTCGTTGGACACCTTGCAGCTGTACTGGCCCGACAGCTCCGCCGTGACCTCCTTCAGGATGAGCTTGTGCGAGCTGCCGTTGTCCACGCGCGTGTAGATCGACTTCTTCTCCGTGATCTCCACGTCACCCAGGTACCTGGTTGTATTAAATAACATCAGAAAATATTTAGATCAAATTAAAAAAAAATGTATTACAGCCTACTTTTCAAATACATATTATGGGTTATAAATTACCCACTAATGTGACAGATGGACAACCAACGGAATTTAACTTCTCATTCGAGAATTACTTTTAGGGTTTCATCCTTCCCACAAGCGCTGCATTTCAAATATCTACATTTGGTAACACTAGCACTGGCACTAGCTTTACATTAGCGTTTCCATTGTAGAAACGCTAATGTAAAGCTAGTGCTCCTTTGTTAGTATAACTCATAGTTAAAAACTGCTTATTCCCGCGACTCTGACCACTCCGGTCATATTTAGTGTCCTTTATGTTAATCCGTGTCATAAACTATCAGCATGCTAAATTTCAGTTCAGCTCAGTAGTTCTTGCGTGAAAGGGTAACAACAATCCATCTATCCATCATCTATCCATCATAAAGATCTATCCATTCTCACAAAGTTTCGTCTTTATAACACCGCACAGTGAAAACAAAAGGGACCAAAGTAAAAAGTTTGTTAAATAGAGTTTAATTCTCATAACGTAATGTATCGTCAAGCGGATAAAAAGTGACGATTTCGTGCTAGAAAGAGACAAACATAAATGCTACGTTACTTTGAAAGTAGCACCTTAAGAATCTCCCCAAAATGACAATACAATTTTGTTATTATCATAAAATGAAAATTGCATTAGGTCCTTTTCCACCGTGCGATATGAAAATGTCTCACTTTGCAAATTTCGTATTAGGTCTCTTTCCACGAATATAAGTGAAAGGTAGCTCACCACTTGACGCTGGGCTCGGGGTAGGCCTCCACGTCGACGGTGAACTCGACGTTGACGTCGCCCTCGCTGGCGGTGGTGTCGCGCAGCTTCTGCGTGAAGATGGGCCCGCAGCGCACGTTCAGCACGCACGAGTCGCTCGCGCTGCCGTGCACGTTGCGGACCTGGGGTCGTACCTCGTTTGAGTATGATGACGATGAAGATATCTTGTTGACTAAGAAACTTTCTTTCCTTATACCGTACAAGCTGAGCCCCGCGGTTGTACCCGCGTTTGAAAAATGTATTTTGACATGGTTACATGCAGCCGAAATTGTAGACATTATACAATTTTAACATTATAGCATTGTTTCAGTGAGAATTGATAGTAACTGACATTAGCGGCAATGACAAGGCTTCGCCCGCGTAGAGCGCGCGCGGTTTTAATTTTTTGTGCGAGTCCCTAATTGCCTTCCCTATTGAATTTTGTTTGCTCTCCCTGACAAATTTAAATAATATAAAACTTCATATTTCGTTTACTATCTACACCCATTTTATTGTCAATATATAACATGAGATTGCTGATACAGTTGTTGATTGCTGTCTACGTTGTTTAATTCAACATAATTTTGTTTGATGACGCTGACAAATTTGAATAATGGAAATATTCGTGGTTCTATTTAGTAACCACAGCTATTTTATAATTATTTTCACTTCATACGTAAATCAATCGGAATCTGAACTTCCTCTTAAACAAATAAACTGCTTCATGACAGGAATAGGTGAGGCGTTGTTACCTTCCTGATAGGCTCATTTTGGTTGATCAAAATTCAATTTTTGTCTCATAACAGCTCCATCACGCACTACTGTGTCTTAGAGGTTGTGGTTAGCGTCCTACAGATGTCGCTGTGGCTGCACTAACTGTTCTGGTACAAAGTTTGACATATCTTGTTCTTATTTTTTAAAAAAGACCACTAGATGGCGATCAACATTATCGTCATGGTTCAGTGAATTTAATTCTAAAATAATACAACAGATGGCGGTGTTCCAATTCCTGAATGACGCTAACGACATACACTTTAAGCGCACTTAAAACTATGAAAGCCGAACCTCATTAAAATGACAAAGTCGAGAAAAAATTGTCTATTTTTGGAAACCAAAGGATTAAATACCCTTCGGTTATAAATACTGATGAACTTTCCTCCCCCTGAACCTCCGGTTTACCCTGGAGGTACCTCCACAATTATTTCTGCTATAATACAGCAATGTTAAGCGTTGCTATGTTTTGGTTTGTACGGTGTGGTAATCGAGATACGGATAATTCAAGTCATCAGCGATAACAATGTATATTTCCACAGGCGGTAACGGCTAAAAATCTACGTTGGGTCTACTATGATTATGATCAATTGTTACCAAAATCAGTCAGGACAAGTTGTATGAAGTGAGTTAGTTTTTAACCAAGTCCATAACAAATTACCTGTGTACCTATAAAGACTTTTTAAACTTATAAAGGCATTTCATGTAAGTAAATTTGCCTTATTCAACCTTCCAATGTTTTCAACATAGTAGTGCAAAAACTGTTATTCGAAGCAGAACTACAAGACTTTTATACATAAACCTTATAATTTTAAGAAACCTGTGACCAACTTTAAGTATTCAAGTTATAGACGTAGTTAAATACAAATACTAAATATTTTTATCAAACATTTAAGATTAAAATATAGCACGTGAAACTCGCGTTTGTAGTATGAGACCTCCTTTTAAATATTTATGTTATTCTGTTTTAAGTATTTGTTGTTACGGCGGCAAATATACATGACCTGTGAAAATTTTATTGTTTATCACGGTTCATACAGTTTGGGGACAGACAGACGGACAAGCGGACAGTGGATTTAGTAATAGGGTCCCGTTTTTACCCTTGGTTTACGGAATAGTAGATAAGCAAGCAATCTAACCTCGCAGGAGTACTCCCCGGAGTGCGCGCGCGCAGCGGCGCTGAGCACGAGCGCGTGCGCGGCGCCCGACGACGACATCTTCACCGTCGACGACTCGCTCAGCTCCACCTTGTCCTTGAACCTGAACACCGACCATTCTTTTAATGCCTCGCTCGGGTCGACTATCGATTCGGTGGTGGTAGGCGTGAGTTTGGACGAGATATAAGTATAGATAAGTATATACAGGTGACTGGTAAAAGACCGGACATAATGAAGGAAGACATTAGGTGGTCGATTATGTGACCGAATATGTAAAAAAATA
>DWPF01000337.1:0-11942 GCA_018251575.1 Cecropterus bathyllus | reverse complement strand
TTCTGGGTCTGGGTGTTTGTGTATTCGTCTTTGTGTGTCCATAGCACCCACGACACAGGAGAAAATCCTACTGTGGGTCTATGAGTGTAGAAAGCGTTTATGTTTTAATATTTATCTTGTACTAACAATTTTAACATGTTAAAATGCGATACTAAAAATATATTAAATACAAAATTAAGTGTAGAATTACAGATAAAACTATTTTGCATTTCAATTATATTTATATTCAAATATTATACATAAAATATCAAGGTTCTTGTAATTATTCATACAAAATATTCGACATTGACATATGAACTAGGTAATTGATGTTGATCAGTATAGATTTTATCGCTTTATCAATATTATAAAATAAAATAGTAAATCTCAAACAATCAATCAAAAAAATGTAATGTTAAAAAAATTATGTTATTTGAAAATTTAAAAAAATATAAAATTAATTTTCAAATAACATAAATCCCCTTAATTGTAATTTAGTAACTAAAATATGAGTAGAGGATGACAAAAATATATGATTTATTGTATCTAATAGTCACGATAATATTTTTATCTGTTTAACTAAATTTTAGTTTACTAAGTCAATTATTTTTAGTTTTTAAATTCAACTAAAATTCCCTTTTGATAAAGAATATACCCTATTTATTTTAGTAAACAAATCTAGTCTAGTCTAATCTCTATCTGAAGATAGTAAACAATGTAGGAAGAGATTACATTGTTTACTATCTTCAGGAATCGGGATCTGTAAGATTTTAACCGACCTTGAAACATACTTATATTTTTGAAAAACTTCATGAAAATCGATCTAATACTCAATCCGTAAAAGTGATATTAGATAAAAGTGATATAAATGAACGGATTTTTAGACTTATGGTATTAATAAGGATTATAAAATACTAGCTATAGTGTGTGATTGTTTAAATTAGAGGCGTGTAGCACGCGGAGCAGACGGAGTGAAAGCCCCACTTTCTCTAGCCCTCCGGCCCTCGTAGATAGCTCTATTGCAAAATTTCACACTCTACCGCCGATTGACTATTACGCCGGTAGATTAATATAGAGCAGAGATAGAGTCAATTTAGATACGAAGGGCAAATGCTCTGGTTTTATGTCGATTTTGAATCCATATTTACGACTGTAGTTGTTAGATTTAATGTTTTACGCAAACCAGTCTCTGATAATCAAGATATACTTTGCAAAAATAACTATATGACAATAACAACGCGACTAATGTGTGTAATGTATGAATATACTTTTAAACGTGCAGCATGAAGTATGAACCGAACTCCGATATGCGCATACACACAATAAAATATACGTCAACATACATCATACGTAGATAGTGGTTGGTATCCATGTATGATTTTACCCTAACTTTGTAGGTACCTTCTGCCAATAAACAAGGATAATGTGGTATGAATATTATTATTCATCTTCAAACAAATCTTATCATATTTGTTAGCACAGGAAAAATGGTAATCGCTATTTATTACTCTATTCGTTCTTTATTTTTGTATAGTAAATGGCATAAATCATTCTATTTCCGATATCAATACGATAGCGTCGCTTAGGCGATGTCCTAAAAAATTCGACCTCGTTACAGTTTTACAAACCTTTTTAAGTGGGATTTGAAAAATTACAACTTTATATCATTTAACATAGAAAGGATATCCGTTTGTCTATGAGAGTGGAAAATGATTTGTCATAGTCTATTTTTGGTCGAGAAACTATGATATGAGTCGCACTGGCGTATGAACAATCGTGATCATTAATTTTGCAAACGATGTGCGTAGGCAATAGCGACAGTTCCAGCCAGGTGGTCCAATTAATAACCTATTCCTGCATTGAGACTAGTGAAATTTACTGAAACTTCCGTCTATATTTAATACGCCGTCTTTATTCCTATAGCTCACACAGTTGCGGATTTTTCTCTATAGATATATGAAGTGTCCATCTTAATTGAGGAGTGTCAACGCTTTTGGATATGCAGTGCACCAGTGCTCGTTTGCTATTTCAGTCTTATAATAAAAAATGGAATCAAGATAAAGCGAACACTATTAATGATTTCTAAAGATTAGATAGTTACCGTATTATAATTGGGTTCAGTAATTGCTTCTAGAGGTAAGCAAATTGACGACTGTCCGATAAGCAGTCAGAGAAACATTAGCCACCAACTCAGTAACTCGGATAATCAACAATTGTATGACGGGTAGTTCTGATCCTTTTATGTAGCGACTCACGATTAGCAATGAAATATTTATGGAAAATCTGTGTAACACAATTATATTCAATTAAGTATACTCAAGGTGTTCGAAGTTTGCGCGTAATTTCACATTCGCGCCTAATTAAGCGGGTTCAATGCCACATAATATTTTCACGATTAATAAATTTGTCGGTCTGAATTGATTTACGATGTATTTACATCAGCCGAAATTATTTTATCGTGTCAAATAAAGTTAATGTTATCGGTTAAATTATCTGGGTCCGTTACTCGTCCAACATTGAAAGTTTTTAGGGTTCCGTATGTCAAAAAGAAAAAAGGAACCTTATAGCAGTGTTTTTCAAAGTTTGGTTCGCAGATCGTTGAGGGGTCGACAAGCCTGCATAAGGGGGTCGCGAATCTATTATAAATAAAAGTTATATTAACAAAAAAATATTAATAGAGTTGTAATGAAAAGCGTTTATTGACTCCTATTTTAAGTGCTAAAATATGTATTTAAGTGATATATTGATATGATATGATAGATTGATATGTTATAAAAAATAATAATATTGTACATTAATGTAATATAACAAGTGAAATATAAATTTAAGAGAGTTGGCATAAAAAGATGGAAAAACCTCTTTATAGGAACGGGTAAAGGTATCAAATTGTTTATATCAGGTACTCAGAATTTCGGTCACATTCAGCTTTGAAAAAATCAAACTTGTAACTTAACGCGATTAAACGATATATAAATTTATGCCGCATACTTTGTAATATCACAGGGTAAACAAAACCTATAGAGTATATTCCTTTGTCCTAGCTTCATGAAATTGGACAAAAAGCTATTTCTTGTATATGTGCTACAAGAAATGTAAAGAAATATGATGAAAAACGTTAAAATGTGGTTAAACATAAAAAAGCACAAGAAAACCAAAAAAATACCCCATAACTAAAATACAGGAACGGAACCGTCTGTGTTCAAGTTCAACTCGCACTTGGCCAATTTTTTCATATCTCCTTTCTACCGCTTGACGTATGTGGGTCGGCGGTTCGGCACGAATAGCCATTGTTCATCTCTGATTTATGTGTTAGTTTATTCCCTTTACTAATAACTACTTCGTGCTCCACAACTTTCTAATAGTCGTATGATGTTTTGCATTGTCTCATGTAGATGGACGTCAGAGTTTCGTCAAATGGTCTTCGTCGATTGATTGCAATAATTAAGCTACAAAACAAATTTGAGTCTCTCTTTCTTTTGTTTTTATTCACATCCATAATTTATAAGTCTATATTGAAAAATACTGTCGTTATGTCCTAATGAGTACTTTTTTGCTACTCATGTCTCATTTGTCATACAAGACGTACTGCTAACATTCGTTTCAGTTCTAGCAAAATATTACCTTTCCATATTCAATTTCATGGCATGGCAGTTTGCTTATTTTTCATCATTGCCCACCTAGAAGGGTTTAAACTAAAATAATGGTTGTCTCGAATGAATAGTTGACTGAACGGATATAATTGATTTGATATTTCGCACGGTGGAGCGTATAGGTGAACTTAAAGTTAACTTACGAGCGGCTCTGCACCTAAGTGGGGTTTACGCAAGCCGTGCTTATGTAAGCAATTTGTGATTCTTGTGAAACTGCGCGCCGTGCTTTCGTCGAGTCGTGTTACATACTTTACCAATATGTGTTTTGATAACATCAATGAGTTTAACATTGTGAGAGGGATTTAGTGGGCTAATATTAAGCTACCAACTCATAATCATTTCAGGAACCTAATGAAATAGATTCTCTCTTCACTTTAAGGGGCCATCGTTACGTTTCCGTGTTCTATTGTTAAATGGTCAAATGGGGAAATTATTATTATTTATATTATTACTAAAACCATTTACGATTAAAAAAACGAAATATATTTATTTTTGCCTAAATATACACATTTACGAGTATTTTGAGTACAGTCGGAGAGGCGCCGATTAGGGAAGGACTTTCAAAGGCCAATAGATAGATAGAGTATTTTGATACCTACATCGAAAAAAAATTCGTATTAATAAGGCTTTGATAGGGAAGTTCTCGGAGACTGATTCGGTAGAGTTTCATTTCTTATTTATTTACAAAGAACATACATGATATTAAAAATAATCAGACCAGGCGTAGAGATATATTTCCAATTCTGAGAATACATTATCCTTCGAAGCAGAATTTTATACCAATTAAGCAATACATTTATCCGGTTAGTGATGGTTGGTGTCCATATGACATTATATAGTAGCCATATTTAAAGGTATGATAATATGAATAATATTTTTGGTTTGGTCTTTCTTTTTCTTATTATGGTTAATAGATAAACGTAAAGATTTAAAGTAAATTACAAAAAAGGCATAAACATCCCGCCTGGGTCATATCGATATAAGTTGAACTTAATTCAAATTCAATTAGCTTTATCGTATAACAGATCCTTAAGATATGATTACATAATTTGCATTTTTCATAAGCTATCTCTTAACATAAAAGCAAAAAGAAAGTCGCTTTTGACTAATCATCACCGAGCCCAAATTACTGAAGTTTGAACCATGAAATTTAGATAAAAGGTTAATTTTATGAGGTAAAATTAAACTAAGAAAGGATTTTTTGATATTCCACATCTAAGGGGATCAAATACGGTTTAAATGTTTGTATTGTAGACAGCGCACAGAGTCACAGGTGTAAACTATTAAAATATTTTCTTACTTTAAACACATCAACAAATTACTATACAAGTGTAGTATGGTAATCTGTTGATGTTATGACATCACAGTCTTTAAGATAAATATTTAATTTAACAATTTATTCTTATTACTAGAGTATTATATATGGCTATTACTAGTTAGTTACCTATTACTACTTCATAAATATATAGGCTAAGCAGCGTCATACATTTATCGACTAAAAAACTTCGGAAAGGGACTCACGGCATTGAAGGCCATAAATAGCCTTTGTATCTCTCCTTTGCTCCATAAAAATGTCGTCGATCTGTAGAGGCAGCGTTACTCTAGAGCTAGAGTAGAAATATATAAGATAATGCTGTGGAAGTAACTAAAATAAGCAAGCCCGATCCTGTCATAAAGATGCCGTAAATTATAAATACAAGTTTGGTGTTAATATTTTCTTATGTTTTTAGTAATAAAAATACATATAGGTAATTTTAAAAAGTATTTTTCTCAATTTATTAACCAGAACTCAATCCTAAAATTATTTTAACAGAACAACAAAAAACAACACCAAAAAAACTACAATCGTTTTTTTATTTCTTTTTTTACATATAATAAACGTAACTTACGTCTAATTATATTATAGCTTTACAAAAAAGAGTCTACAGTTACGGACAATTGTAGAAAAATCAATAAATTGTTTAAACTCGCCTTTAAACTTTAGTAACGCCATTCGTAATATTAAAAGTCTCTGTTTGACCCTTTTCATATTGACCTTGTTTTACTTACACAAATACATAATAAGGCAATAAAGCGAAAGAAACCTATTTTTATCGTATCGGGCTATCGAGGTGTCAAGATACGGTAATCGATACTGATAATTTAAATTCGCGATAAGCCAACTCCCACGTAATAAATGTACTTTTTCTATAATATGAAGCCTTTCTACGCATTATTAATTTGATAATCTTACAAAATATTTGGCAATGACATAAATGTTGTCTTAATACATGATGTTTAAATTCCTATTTTAGTGTATGCTTTATTTTTGCTATTTTTGTAAATCTAACTATTAAATGAGGACGTGTTGAGATTTGAGGCACCGAGTGACGGAGTGGACGGAATGATATAGCATTCTGATGTGCAATGAGTTCCGAATGATACCTATCCCCGATCAGACAGATATCTAAATGATTAATTCAAGTTTTTGTTTTGTATGTGTTCATGGCCTCCACGACGCAGAACGTAATTTAGGGCTATGAGTGTAAAAAGTGTAATTTTTATTATTCAAATGGACGATAATAAATCACATTTTAATTACGAAATATAAATAAAGCAAACAAAAATATCGAGTTTAAACAGGAGGGTGTAATGAAAAGCTATCGATTTCCAATAGCTCAGCGGTCGGTTAACAAACAATCCATCATGATAACATTATTATCTAGCGAGCTAGGCCATGGCACATTGGGCCCCCGCCAACACTAGTTGCCAACTGCATCGAAGGGCGCCACTGTCCTATACAATGACTTATCACGTCTTACCATTATCACAAATGCATATTCGTTAAATTAAAAAAGTCCTTTAATATACAATTTAATTGAAGTTAACATACAAATGTAAAAAAGATGCGAAGACAAAACGTGTGATGCAAATTGCGTTTCCTGTTTAACTAAGTCTTTTAAATTCCACATCCTTATTAATATTTCCGCTACCAAATGAAGTACCTAATGCAATATTCCCAGAGCGTTAACCGTACAGCATATTCGTTGTCCTACTGGGTGATCGCCAAAAAACACTGCCAAATATTTGCCGCTATGTCTCGTATTAGCTAGCGCGTCAAACAGAAATTCAGAATTAAGTATATGTTTACAAGTTCAATTATTTATGCAAGCGACGCGAAATCGTGTAGTACATTTGTAAAGTAGGCGTTAGTTGTGAGAGTTGAATAAGCACTATTTCTAGTGTATGGATGCCGGCTTACAAACGTACATATGAGGTGACCATATTAGTATTTAGATTGGCAATGTAACTGTTATCGGCTTCGAGTAGTATGTTTGTTCTATATGGAGTTTGTTACAAATGTCTTTGGGCGGCAGTACCTGCTTATCTTCAGGTGGTGTGAACCGTATATTTATTTGCTACTTCAATCTTATACAACCCAAGGCAATATTCTTATCTTATTTGAGCTATCAAAGGTGTGTTCAAGCTAAAATATGAGGAAGCATCGAGGTAGATTGGTTCGTTACACGTGGTTTAATAATGTTGAATTAGCTTCGGTCAAGTCATGTTATGGGGCAGGTAGGTGGCGGGTGTGGGGAGCGGGCGTCCTTCCGTCGACTCCACCAGCTGTCATCGCAGCTGCCTTCCCGGCGCACGTGCGTCCATTATTACGGAGTTTTTTTAATTTTTTGGAAGTGTTGTCGAAGATTCACCGTGAAGGAATATGAGTTTGTGTAAATAGCACATTTCTTTGTTGTTCGCTGTTATGCTTTGTTTTAGTTTATTATTTTCAAACGGTAATTAAGGCTAATTGGGTTAGTATCGGAGCTAGGATAAAACCTTACGATTGATATTATAGATTGTAGTTGTTATTTTTTTTTTATTGGAGTAACAAACCAGTATATAGTTTACGTAATGGTAAATGTCACTGTCGCCTATGGACATATGTACCCAACTCACTATGAAACAATGGTTCAACCTGAAGGCAATCACCCATGCGTCGTTACTTCTGAGGACCACAATGAAAGCCTCATGTTTGTCAGCCAGCATACACACAATAAAAAAATAATAAACCTACTATGTATGATGTTAACTTTTTGAAAAGATGGCCAAATTAATATCCCGAACCCTTAGTAACCAAATACCAATAAAGCTTTTTGCTCTTCGATTGCCTCGATCAATTCATAATAAATTGAGCTCGTCGTTAGGTCTTTAAGTTAGGTTAGGTCTTCTTTTTTAACTGTATTTATTGCAATAATATAGCCCGCGGCGATCAGACATGAGTCTCGCAGACATCCACGTGACGGTTGTTTATGTACCGATTCAAGGCCGCTGCAAACTGCGACGTTATTCTCACATGGCCCAATAGAAAATCGCGAAAACTCTTTCAAGATCGACGTCAATGCGGTTAAATAAATCGAACGCGTAAAAACTAATGACATGTACCCAACGAACGCATTTAATGAATTTTGTACCGAGAATTTTAAACGACTCGACGTTTATTTATCACTGTCTGGAAAAATAATGTAACGTGAATATAATAAGTGGAGTTGGACTCTGAATTACTTATCTATAGACCGTATCTAGTATAAATAAACAACAATGACTCATTGCATCTAGGAATCGTAAATCTACGTGATGCGTTATAAATACGCACTGAAAACAACAAATGGTGATTTGAGCGATGAACTGATTTAATATTAACAAGGGCAGTATATTTAGAAGCAAAGGACAAACTGAAAACGATTACGGCTATGGTGCAAACATCGTTCAAATTACAGTGGAACTAATGTTCAGAACAGTTAGGTCATTTATTGACGCGAGCATCAAGGCCGTCTGTAGCAGGGACCATGGACGTAACATAAACGTGTGTGTACGGACTCATGTGTAGGCATGCTGCCAACACACTATAAACTCCTTATAACGAAGTTAAAAGGAAATGGTATTTTTTGTATAAAGAGAATTATATTGTACTACACTTCTTTAATATTTCAACTTGACTCAACCAATTCGTACGTTATGAGGTGTTATGAATGTTTTACAAAACTAGTTTTTATTATATTTTTATTGTACCATTTATCAACCTATGTGTACAGTAAATGTTATTTAGGTTAGAGATAAGACTTAAACGTGAAAAATAAAACTTTTCTTATACACAATATAATATACTTATACATAATATATTTTTGTAATTTACATCTGAATCAATGCAGTTATTCTTACGTGATTTGTTTTCAAATAAATTTAATTTTATAATAATATGTTTTTTCCAACTTTTTTACATATAACATGAAACTTTGCTACTGTGGTCGGCATTGTAATACATACAAATAACTAATATTGTTAGCATATATCTAATAGTGCAAACCGGACAAGTGACTTATTTCTGTTACTTGAAAACAAACCGTTTCTGTTTTTCGTATTATTTCTAAAGTTGGCGCGCGTTATCAGTAGAACCACAATGCCTATAACAAGTAGGTACATGCATCGCTCAGGATAAATTAAAACTGGAAAACCCCACAACCATTTCAGTGCGCTTAATGTCCATTTATATATATAGTGGCAAAATATTTTCGCGTTTATTTATAAATGGGGATTACTTGAGCATATAGCTGTAATGCATATAAGGCTACATATGCGACAACATTTGTTCACCTACAATATATATTATTTATTATTATTTACCGTGTATAATGTTTTGCAATAAATCACGATAAAAAAGAGGAATGAGATTTGATTTAAACTTACGAATAATAAATATATTGACGAAAAGTTACAGATTTATATGCAAGATATAGACCGAACGCTTAATAGAATCTAACAATATGTCTAAATAGAATGAATTATTTGATGAATTCTGTATACAAGCGGACAGCATCTATCATAGTTATGGGTAACAACAAAAGCGCATCGTTTTCCTACTTAAAACTCAAATCGCACGACGGCATTGTACCTTTTGACCCGGCAAAGCCGCAATGCAGCGCTCGCTGACACCACACCGAACTATACGTTTTAGCTTGTTGACTACGATGTGCATAATAGGCTCTTAATAAACATATTTACAGCACATCGTCTTCAATACTCTAAAAATAAAATACGCCACTTGAATTGTCTTTGAATAAGCTGAGATATCCTTCGACACATGACGCAACCATTGCAATACCGAATTATGGATTCGGTTCACTTCGTGAGACATTTCAATGATACTAAAGGTCATATGCGTCAAACGAAGAAGATTGATCAGCTGACGAAACAACTCAAAGTCGCGTAAACCGAACAGAACGAGGGATAACAAAAGATTTTGTTCAATAGATTCTTCCCGTCACCACTTATTTTTGTAACCTTCGTGCCAAATCCGGAGCAAAGATCACCCGAGTGGAACATGTGATTCGCATTCGGTGAACACAAATAAGTAGTGCCTTCAAAGTGGAAGAACATCGGAACCTGACTTAATGGATTGCAGACGGCGTTGAACACTGCTGTGATAACTTCTGTGATGTGTGAGCCAGACGGATATTTTTGTATGTGATTTATAAGTGCCCAGTACAAACCGAGTACAAAAAAAAACGGAATAGAGAGTATTTATATATATATTGGAACGATGAAAGAGGAGTGCAAGTTGTGCAGTGTGAATGGATGGTGCGGGAGTGGTCAAGGCACGACCGACTTCTCTATTAGTTCGCTGATGCGGCCCGCAGTTCACAATCCGGGACAAATGGACCCGCGCCACGATGCGGTGCTGCTCTCCGCATACCTCTTCAAATTAGGTGACTATCCATTGTATACGCTTCACGATTACTTCTCGAACGCCGGTGAGTATCGCGCACGTAGATATAGAAATCGCACCTCTGTTCGTCTAACTCTAAAACTACTAGATTTCAGCATGTGAATGTTGCTAACGAAACCTATAAAGCTTATTAATCTTAAATGTCACCGCTTGAAATATCGCTATAAACGTACAATGTATTGTGTCGTGTTTAAATACAAGACATGTGGCCGTCTAAACTAATATTTCCTTCTCAGAGCAGACCCGTTATGTCTGTGACGATTATCGGTTTAATTCTGTGCAGACATGCTTTCAGCAACTTGTTGGAATGTGCAATATGACATCTCAGTTTCGAAAATAAGACGGTGCATGTCTTTACCTCATGCCGTTATGTCATTTGCGTAACTGTTTGATTACGAAGTAATATGACTACGGCGTAAAAGTAAATAGATTTGAAGTGCCTGTCTGTAACAAAATAGCTGCTATGTTTAATTAAGCTCCTAAAGTTTTTACACTATACAAAAACACTGACGTTTATTTTTATCTGTCTCTCTGTTTGTCATGTGCATGCATTTGTTAAAGAAGTTCGTCCATATACGAATATAGATTTTTCTTTACTGGTCTTATTTGTAATCATGCTTTCATCATGTTTTTATATTCATTACATATTTTTATCATAGTAATATTAAAACTGATATAACTTTTAAGGATCATATATTTGTTCATTTGACAGTTTTTTCTTATTCATAGATTCAATCATAATTAAAAATGTACTATAAAGGGCAATTACCAAAAAAAACTTTTTATAAAGAACTTAACAGAAATGAAAGTTGAACTTTAACCATTTTAATCAAAATATTTTATTTCTTTGTTTTTATATTTTTTAGTCGGCTGTTATTAATTGTATAAATAAATATAATTAACTAAATAGGTGTGGCGGTGGTGCGTCCGGAGTCGAACCACAAAGAGTTCTACCACCTTCAAAATATCAATATGAAAATAAATATATCAATGGCTTGATTGTTAACGTTAGGTTAGTTGGCTTTAAGCGTTTTGCGTCATTGCCTCTTTGTTCCAATAGTTAGGTCATTGTTTGAATAAATGTAAACAAGATTTAACCTAGGTACCGAGCGTTGATTTTTAACTATGTTATACAAAGTAGCTACGAAATATTCGTTATATAAATATTTGTTTTGTTTTTATGATGTGAGCTTTAAAGTTGTTATGAAACACAGAGTTATCATGTTGAAATTTTTTACTGCTATAAATTATTTGTTATGTTAATTTTATGCATGCTATCATGTGTAACTTATGATTAGGGATGCAGCGATATATAAATAAATAAAGTTCGATAATATTAAGTATTAAGCATGTATGTATCGATAGTTCTATTGATATTGATCTATTATCAAGACGATAATATCAAATCAGAAAAAACATGAAAAATCGATATTGTAATTCGTTGGCGAAAGAGAAGATATTTGAATATTTTATGAATATATTTCCGGTTACAAAAGTGCCAGATATTTGTATTTTGGATTTCATTTTTATATACCTTTGAGAATTCT
>DWPF01000336.1:0-11943 GCA_018251575.1 Cecropterus bathyllus | reverse complement strand
TTGTAAACGGCTTTAAGTTAAAGAACTTCAAATATTTAGTATTTTATACAAAGTAGAGTACATTTGTTGCTCAAAATTAGATCATAGTCATAATTTTACATTGTTTTTACTAATTAAAGTGAACTTCAGTTGGAACAAAAGGAAATCAGTTGACGAACAAAAGCAGAAAAAATACTAAAAAACAGTTTAGTTCTTAGTAAATTTCTAAATTTAAAACATATTTTGTCGCAATTACACATTTGAAAGAAAAACAAAACCAATTAAACCGGTGAATGAGCATAAATATTTACCATACATTATCCGCTTAATCGATTAGATTCACACAGCGAATCAATAGAGATCGATTTTAGCGTACATAATGAGTGAGTTACGTAAAACTGTGACGTTATCACGTAATCTAACGGTAATTAGTGTGTGTAACGTTAAACGTGCAACGTGGGTTGGGCAGGGTTGCCAGGTTCTTAAACCCGTAAGGGATAAATGTTCAAATAGGTGAAAAATACGGGATTTTAATCTTTGCCCAGGACTATTTTTTAACACATATTATTGATTACTGTGATTTTTATTCATTTTTTCATTTGTATTACTGATTTTTGCTAGATTTCCCCTTTTTAACTACATTATTATTTATTACTGTTTTTCTTTTATTTTCTCGATTGTTTTACAGACTTTAGTTAGATTTAACTTTTAAAAATCTTTACAATAATTAAAAAAGGTCTTCAATTAATTTTTTATTCAAATAAAAGTACATTTATTCGTATCACAGATTAAATACGGGATACATTCAGAAACGGCACCAAAGTGCGAAATACGGGATGTCCCGTTACATACGGGCCGTCTGGCACCACTAGCAGTGGGCGAGTGTTTGCGTTTGTCCCGCGACTATCGGGTGCTGATTGATGGGCGATAGATAGCCCGACATTGAACCCGCTGTGCGAGACAGTAAATATATCTAGCGGACTTCCGTCCGTGACGTCGTTCCCGTGACGCGCGCTGACGTAGCTCGTAACACATCTATATTCTTTTTGTTTACACTATAAAACTCTATTTACATTGTTACTGCACCGAGGTCGACGCCTTATCTTTTATTGCTTTCTCGTTTCGTACCTGTACTTGAGCTTTGCGTTAACTAAACTATTTGTTATCAATGAAAGTGAGTTGATGTTCATTTAGATAAAAGTTTATTTAGGCGGTTTTCGATTCAAGCGTTTATTAATGACAAATCGAATTATTATATAAACATTTTTTTATATTTGCACTCTGCCTTAATTTGTTATCATATTTAAGTTAAAATTTAATAACTTAGAGGTGATTCTTACGCGAAGTATCCGTTTATCGATTGGTTTGGAATTACGAGTACTATCATAAAAGAATTTCGCTTTTGACCTGTTATAGGAGGCTGTTAGTCATTTAGGTAGAAGGCTCCTGGGACTAATCTTCTAAGTGCGTAGCTTTGGGGGGAGTATATCGCCCGGCGGGTGGGATTCATTAAAAATTCATTCTTATTTCGAAGTCCCGTAATCAGCCGCAGGGGGGCGCTGCACGTTTTACTGATCATTATTTAGCATTGCTGTTTACTTTTCTGTAATAATGACACCTTTATACCTCGTTATTATTGGTAAAGGGATGGCACAATAGATTAAGAATCATATTTTGGATTATGCGTAACATTAACTTTGCGTAACATTAAATTTTAAATTGATTATCAGAACTACCAATAGTGATAGAATTTTGTATTCGTATTGTTGGAACTTATATTTTTTTCTGCCTATACATATATGTCTTATGATCATAGTATATCTTAGTATCGATTACGGAGTTATCGATTTAAGTGAAATGTAGTGGCGCAGCGACATAATACATAATACTAATCGTGATAAACACTGAAAGTTTAATTTCGGATATATATAAAATAAAACTTTAGTATGTGTAACATTTTATATTCGACAATATTTTTCCTACACTCTAAAAATATGTCTGACATCGGTTCCACAAAAACCTATTGTGGTTGTCGAACTCAAAGTATCTCAAAGAGGGTTAATAGTTTTCTTCTAATTTTTGCTAAAAGACAGGTTTATTTAAAACCTATTAGCGCTCTTCCTGTTAAAGTTAAGGAGCTATAAATAAGAGTTTTTCATAATTGGATAATTACCGTAATGTAGTTCGAGTGTGTGGGTCTCAACACGTTCAGGGGGAACGGGAGGCTCCCTCAAACCGAGTTGTCTCTACGAATCCGCTACCACTTGCTACTTTCACTTTACTCGAACTCGTCTCGATGAAATAAAAAACTGTTTTAATCTTTATACTTATATCATTATAAAAGTAAATAATTCTAGTAAATATTAAACAAACCTCTAGCAGTCACTGAGGTCCTTAGGTACTGTTGCAGCAGACCTCAAACTCATAATCTTTGAAAAATTACAGTTACTATTTCATTATTATACTTTTTAATAATTCTTCTCCATATTTACTTCTCCTTCTTTACAACAGTAATGTTTACACTTATTTTTTACGAAACAATGTGAGAGGTACACATAGAGAAAATTATTGCAATACTTTATGTAGGTACTACGTCGTAGACATTTTTAGGTTAAAACACTACAAGAAATAGAGAACTGTCTAAAAAAAGGCTCTATATTCATTGCTATATTGCGTTTTATTATATTGACTAAACATAATTACGAATTAGTAATTCGTCCATGTTTACAAATTTGTATGTACATTAAAAAAACTCATATCGTTTTTGTGCGTATTAAAGTGAAGTTTATAAGCGAGTTAGCTTCGAGTCGCAAGCGAGTTTTTCATAATTTTGATTCTGTACTGTGTTAGGGGTTTGAAGGCGTCAGTCGGCCCGCCCCCGCACGGGCTGCCTCCCCCGCAGTTCTAATCTCTTTTAGTCCGCCCGCCGACCTCGTGACGTCACCATTTACGTTTTTTCTCTACTCTGCTGAAGTAAAGATAACTTTGCTTAGTAATACAATTTTATGATATTTTTTTAATACTACTTTGGACTCATCACATTTCATAATAACGTGATGCACTTTTTCTATTAGAACTACACATATTTTTATTGACAGTATGATTTTTGGATTCCTTTGTTTTCGATTGGTAACAGCACCTATAACTCACACGCAGTTATTCTCATGATAAGTTTCAAACAAAATTCAATTACAATTCTGGACGTTAAGAGGATTCTAGTTTGGAAGATTGAAGCGGCTTCGGTCCGATGGCGCGATTATTTGGTAAATCAGAAATCAGCCATTCGCCAACGGCTGTTTGCCTTTTCATCTCCCGCACTTTATGTAATTAATTGGTATCCGCGGGCGCTGGCTCGCTACTGGCTCCAACTTTGTTGCTTCGGTCCTTCACGATACAACTAGAGATGGGCCGAGTATATACCGAGTACCGAGTATTATTCGGTTTTTATCACACCGAGTACTCAGGCGAATATCTCGGTACAGTCATCATGCAAACAGGCTTTCAAATTGTAAGTTTGTTTGCGCCGTATGGCGGGTGAGAGAGCCCAGTAGTCAGCTAGCACTCATTTTCAGATATGAATAACTATTACTAGAAGACAGCCTTACATTTCTGCATCATGCTTTTTTTAGTTTTAACATGCTTTTTTTTAGTTTTTTTAGTTTTTAGCTTATTTAAAATTCTGTTTGTACCTTCATTCTATTGTTACGTTTATGAATGGAGAAATGTTACAACTATACACATTGTTTTCATAACGTCTCTAACATTATTATAACACTTTCTTTTACAAATACTCGGTAATTGAAACCGCGCTACTCGGCCGAGTATGACTACTGAAAAATATATTATACCCAGTAATGAAACGAGTACTCGGCGCATCTCTAGATACAACGCTGTGATTACATTATGAATGAGCTACGTTTGATCTCAGTCTAATACAATTCTGAGGTACAGACAGACGTCCCTGGAAGCCATCGTTTAACTCTTGCGCTTCGTCTAATTATCTTGCAATTTATTCGTTATTTTTCACGCTACTAGTATCAATTTATTGCCTCGTTATGTCATGCGGCTAACAATGGCGTTTCTTCACCGTTCGTGACAATTGCGATGGACCGCAATAAAGTATTGTGACGTTCGACGCTCATTGTTCTTCAGGTCGCCTAGGTCCTAGCAGGTGCTCCACTTTATGCGACAGACAACGTATAATGAGAAACAAATTCACTCATGAGCAATGACCGTCGCCCGCATTCAGTAACGACGCCCGTATAAGAATCAATTATTAGAGAACGCCCCTAATCCTTGGTCTCACTAGAGTCGGTGGCCACTTATCGAGCGTTTCTGATCTTGCTCCGGTCGAGTCAAGCTTGCATGAAGTATTCGTATTGGGTAAGCGAACGTGTCGAGAGAGGCCACGGCGTATCTGGCCGGTCGAGCGGCGTATTTCTCAGGCGTGTTGCAACCGGCGTGTAGTAAGACGGGTATCGGGTACGGAGAGCGGCGCGGCTGTCACGTCGTTTCCACCAGAACGTATGGCACGCGTGTGTTGCGCGTGTGTGGGTGACGTCAACGAGCCACTTTCACCATACTTTCGTCGCTGCTGGTGCGCTAAAAAACGGAGCGCGATTAGACGGCTACTATTAATACATACTGCGACGTCGCACGCTCCGTCGCGCGAAACGATACGGAATTATTGTTTTCTAAGTTTAAGCGCTTTGCGCTGTGACTACTCGATACGTGCATGCCAGCTTAAGATCAGATACGATCTGGCTACGTGACCATTACGTGCATGCTAGTACTGTACACGAACCTCCTACTGATGTCATTTTTGATCGCATAGGAAACGAATCCCATAATACTCCTAAAGTTGAAGTGATGGCATTCCAATTTACCTATATACAGCTAACCATATAAGTAGGTACTTACTCATATATATGTGTTGGATATCTCAATGTCAAAGTCTATACTCTGTGCAAGATATATTTGAATGTCAGAGTCTGTTTACTCTGCCTGGGCGTCTGTCAAACAAATTATCACGAATCGCAGCACGGTTGCTAATTCGGTTCGCAAACAGCTCGCGACCATTGCGAGCTCGAACTGCCGCATTACCGAAGCCTAATTTTAAATAGTTCATTAATTCGCGAAACAATGAACAAGTAAAATCCATTTGTTGATATCGCGCCTGTCTAATTAAGCTCTGTCATAGACTCTTCGAAGGCTCTATTACGGGCCGCCTCCAAACTTAGAGCGGACCATAACGCATTTGGTATTCAATCGCTCGATTTGGCTGAAGGAAAGTGGATTTTATGCGGGGGTAGTGAGGTCGGTATTGCTCGGGTGGTTTCAGCTCGCTCGGTGTGACAATTACGACGATGCGGCCCGCCCTCGCGCCGCCGCAATCGATAGGCCTAGAGCGGGGGCGGGCGGGGGTATGCGCGGGGCGGTGGTCTTTACTTATGCAAAGCAGCAGAGGCAAACTACCACGCACCACCGTGGCTCGATACCGCTGCCGTCGTCCTAAAACAGACCATCGCAATGACCTTACGATTATCGATTCTATTGTACACTAAGTCTAAATAAGTTGGATCCTTTTCAATTTAAAACAAATGTGATGGTAAAACACAAATGTTAAAAAGGACCCTAATCTGCTAGTTGGCTGGGTTAACGGAGCCCATTACCAAATTCGGGGGTCGATCTCTTTGCGCTCCCTCGGGCGAAAGCCCTTCGTTTGTAGGGCTGCAGAGGGTCGCCTCGAAACTTCGTCATTGGGATCTTCTTCTAAAATTACTGGACCTAATGTTTGAAATATTGTATTAAATTCTTTGTTATCATTATTTCATTTCATTCCATTTCTAGAGAATGTATAAATCAATACCTACTAACGCCATCTATATTGGCTCGCGTGTACTACATACGAAATTAGAGCCAGAACAGGGTTGACGGTTATAATGGCAGTTTTTTCTTTATTTGTCGACGGTTCTAAGCACCGCGAAGAAGTGTCGCGTCAGGTGAGTTCCGATAAGTTTACGCGCGAAAAGTCGTTCCCGCGCTTTGTACCCGCGAGTTTTCGCGTAGAGGGGATAGGGAGGTATATAAGGGCCCCTCGCGGCGCTTCTGTACATAATGTAATTGGAACTCATGAAAGCTCAGTGTTGTGGGCGCTCGTTGGCCGACGGACGCCTCAGCCTCCCTTTCCTACGAGTCTCATTACGCTCGCTAACTATGTGCCGTAACATAAAACGTCTAGCGTTGCTTTTAATTCTAACACAAAGAAATGTGTTACCAAATATTATATTGTATGATTTCTAACAAAACAATTAACGTATTATTATGACAAAAAAAACATGTCAAACAAAGTTTTGTTTATTGTACTCCCAATAAAATTGTATATACTTAAGAATGTAAGATGATAATTGAGATAAGAAATAAAATCTTCCATTTACGAAATTTTTCCTAAAATAATTTTTAGAACTACCCTGTTATAATAAAGGCAATTGAAAAACACTTTTTTTAAATCTTATCTTTATCAAAACAAGTCTTATCTTTAGGTACTAAAGTTATTTTTCTAAGTCTAGACACAAACGACTTGTGTTTTCAGCCTCACGTTAGCCTCAGGGTTCAAATCCCAAGCATCCAACTCAGATTTTTGAAGTTATGTGCGCATTGAGTATACATAATACCTACTTATTATAGAATACCTGCATGTCTGAGAATCAGTATAAAAATCAGTATAAAAAAAAGTCTTAAACCTTTCTCACTCTGAGCAAAGTTTATCAATCTTCGGACAGCATAGACTATACGTAGTCCAAAACTCTCACGTTAAGAGAAGACCTGTGCCCAACAATGCGTCAACAATGGATAATCAAACAAATACAAATAATCAGCATACCTGTATAATTAAATAAATAATTACGAACAGTCACTGGAAACGTCCATGTTGCAAGCAGTATCGCCTTATCACACTATTCCTTATCAGACTTCAAGGTGACGGTTCGAACGCTTTGCTTCTTAGATACGGCCGCGATTTACGACTGAAAATATTACACAATATAACACATTTCTGTAAAGATGCATATGTTATTGAACTTATTAAGTTATTATGTATTGTGACGTATTATACGTGTTATATAATCGGGCTTTTTTTCAATGATCTGCTTTGATAACGTATCAGTTTTAATACAAGCGTGTTACGCAGAAATGTCGAGGATCGATGATAGAGCTAGAAATACCTCCTTTATTGTAATAAAAACATCACCCTCCTGCTGACGCAGTCGGCTAAAATGCTTTGTATGCATATTATTATAGGCTAATATATTATAGGCTAGTTACGTACAACGACAACAAATCATCTAGGCTATTCAAATTTGAATTTCATTTTGACTGAAATGTTATTTAAAATTACCATCTACATCAAACAACTCGTCGATTATACATACCATTAGAAAAAAATATTGCGTTCAATAGTTACGGGATATATATGTATCTTGATTACCGCAATACGCATAAGTATCAAAGATTTTTACAGTAAATAGATAAGTATCAAAGCATTTTACAGTAAAAAGACAAAACAAAAGAACTAGTACTGTACTGCTGATTTTTCAAAGATATTTCTTCCAGCAGAACTGTGACATAGATTGTTTAGTTGATCTTGAAGTACCCAATGTTTTGGTGCGCGGGAAACGTAGCAATTACGTGTAATATCGAAGGCCACGTGCTCCGTTGACGTTAACAAAGTTTCCCCATGCGGAGAAAACTTTGTGACATGTGAGTCGTAGATACTTACAATATGTACCCCTCTCCCGGCGGCGACTGTGACTCAGCGGCGCCGATTTCGCCCCGTCTGCCCCCATGGAAAATTTATACCCACCCTTATCCAAGAATATTATAAAACCTCCGACAATAAACGTAGCGCTCCGAGAAATAAGGAGCATTTTCCTCTGGATGTACCAGCAAGACAAAGGAGCACCAGCAATTTTGCCGAAAACAAACCCTAACGCCAGAGGGATATAGTTTGTAATTTATGGGCCGCTGACTCACGTGCTACGAAACGCAGCGGTGACGTCACGGAGTTCGTAGCCCGCCTATGCTATACTGTCAAAGTATAATTATGTTTCCTTTTGTTTATGTTACTTCAAATTTTATAATATTTTCTCTATAAAAATTATAGTCTTAATTTTTGGCCAAAACTAATATTGTATAACTCGGGATAGTCGTAGGTCGTATGGGTGTTACCAAAGTCTGGCCTGTCGTACTTGAAAACGTCCATCCATTATTTTGATATAGTAATAGTAATGAAATAGAGGAAAAATATAACTCTCCCTAGACAAAGAAATGAGACAAAAATGACGCTCAACTGTGAGTTCTCAACCTTAATTCTCAGAGCGGCACGATGTTTCGCGTCTCGAGAGCGTGTGCTCTCTCATCTCCTTAATTCGTCCTTCGCCGCAGCCCCCTTAATTCTCCCTCCAGCGGTGCCGCGGGGGAGGGTGCTCACTCTCTTGTTAAGCGGAGTTGGCCCCCCTTATTTATGCCCGGCGTGTGGGGGCGGGCGGCGGGCGGCTGGGGGCGCTATCGACGTTCGTGTACGCCGCGTCCCTGTGTGGGTGAATTAAGAGCGAGTCGGCTTTCATTTTACTTTAAAGCTTCCACGCTCGTGTGCTCGCCTTTCAGCCGAGACTTTCGTGTGCGCGCCCCGCCAACGCAACTTTCGACTCTAAAGACGATGGGTAAAGATCAAATCCGACCCCAAAGCTCGAGGTTATAGAGGCCAGGAGCCCAGCGCTCGGTTCGCCCGCCTTCAGTGTTTTCTAACTTCAGAGGACGAGGAGGGTTTTGTGAGTGGAAGGACTTTTTTAACGTACATTTTTTTATGCTTTATTCGGTTAGGGTTCGCTAAGATAACGACGTCAGAGCAGAAATTTCTTCTCATCCAGCTAGTTCGTCCATAATAAAGGAGAAATGTTTCGTATCTAGTTAGGATCTTATCGGATACCTCAAATCTGTTCATAAATAATCTAAATTCACTATCAAACTTTAACAACTTACTTTCGAGTGAACAGATAGTACTCGCGAAACTATTTTCTAAAGTTTCTTGGTAAGGGCGGGGGTGAAGTGGGTGGCTAAGTCTACGCACATCGTCTTCAGAGAAAGTGAAATTTAGCACAAGTTCTGAGAAATACAACTTTGTTCTGTCCCCCGCCACCCTCTGAGGGCGTCTTTAAGGGGTGGCAGTCGGCAAACCCGGCTTATAACAATTAAGTTTATTCGTTCTCAGGTTTTCTATTTCGCTTTATAAATGGAGCATCGGCATTTCTTTGCATTTTTGATCTTCGTTGCGCATACATGTTCAGATTAAAAGCGTGGCTGTTGCAAACGTAGAGGTTCCAGGGCGCAGGTTTCGCGTATCAAAGCTATAGAGTTCTCACTCGATGAGACTTTTTTGAGACTTTTTGGTGCATTGCTGCAAGTATCGTAGGTGAAAAATCCGAGGAGCGAGTGCCCCGTGACGGTTGAACGACCTTTGTTAAGGTGTCGCTTTCGGGCAGGTTATTTAGTGCGGGGGAGCAGGGGGCGGCGAGCCCGGCGGGCGGTGAGCCCCGGGTCGCCGGGCAACGCAACTGGGTCACTCCGGGCCTTCCACCGCCCACCAATTATGTACACGCTCGTTACCGGACACGCGTTTTTCAATCACATCCATATTTAATTGGGCATCACGAAGCTGAAAATATGTTTGAACCGCCATGTTTTACGAGAACTTTATTTGAATAACACGAGCCGTGTTCATCGTTTTGGTTGGGTTGTATACACGCTAATTACAAATTTGACTTTAAACACAAATAATGTTCGCTATTATTAGCTTATTAGTTAACGAGCTACCTGTATTCTGATGTTTTGTTTTGGGCGCAACTTTAACTATTGATACAAAAAGTTATTGAAACAAAGCAAAATGTACACTAAGGTCTCTAGAACCTCACTTAGGAATTAGGATTCGCTAGACAAAACAATATATCCCCGGAGCGGTCGCAGTTCATTGAGTAAAGTTCGTTGTAGCGGGTAGGATGCAGTCGTCTTCCGGAACTCCTTATAAGATTGAAACTGTGCCCTAACTTGTTGCATGGATGCACCGCGGAGGGTGCGGGGTGGCAGGGCGCGGGGGGCCGGGGGGCGTCTTCATAGTGAATGGGCGCGAGATGTCGTGGCCGGCCGCGATGCGCGTATGGAGATACCTCCATTGATAACCGTGACCTCGCCCTTATCGTCTGTCGATGTCGCCCGCTCGCATTTCATCCACCGGTATCGCCATGCAAATCGCCGAACGAAAGTCAATCCATCTAGTTAATTTTATGGGCTGTTGTAGTTCTGACACGACTCACTGGCTCCGTATGATTTCGATTTCGAAACCGTATTCCGTAGGAGTTATGTATTGACGATGTGCATGCGATTTGGTGTGAGGTTGCGACTAGAAGTATAACCCTCTGAATCAGTGTTGCAATGTGGCGTCGAGTCCACCAATAGTCTTCATAGGGTATAGTCACTCCTTGGCCCTTTTCGTAGAAACTGTCGATGACGTGAGACAGGTTCCACAATAGACTATAGTGGCATACGCGAAATGAGTCATATGGAGCGTACCAAGTTGAGGTAATTTTTGATGCTCAAGTAAATACGTAACACCTGTACTTTTACATCAAAAATAATTGCACGGAGGTGCGCCCGGCCATATTTGGAAAGTAGAGACATTAAGCGTATGCGGGGCGCATAACAAGTGCAACCTTGACATTGGCCGCCCTAATGTCGCATCGATTGCCGGAATGCGAACCATCTCAAATAATAATAGTGTTGGAGCGATGAATGAACACATTAGCGAGCGGCAGCGGCCGGCGCCGAGTCATTACGCTCCCCCATTAATCACTGCAACAATCGGCCGATATCTCGCTATTTACAAACGCGGGAGCACGTGTTCGACGCTCGTACTACGCAGAGTGTATTGACCCATTTAGATAGCTCGACCTTCGCGCGGCCATTGTGAGCGAAAAACATAAAAATAAGTTTTATTGCGGCGTCGTTATGCGTATCGGTGCGCCGCCCCGTCACGCCGCCGCGCCCGACAGCTGATCGCTACGTGACATTTTTATTTTATTCACTCTCTTCCGGGGATTCTCCGAGATACGTGCCAGTGACGTCATTATACGCCTGCGACTGCGGCCCCCTGATTTATTATCTCAAAACCGCCCGACACCGACTCCATTCCGCGGACTCGAGTGATTTATGCACTGAATGCACGCTTAACAATGTCACTTAAAAAACGTCTGGAACCGGTTCCTTGCCGTACTAATATAGGTAAACTTTGCATAAGTACGTAAACTTACTTTAATTCTGACTTACAAGACAGATGTTTTTGCGTATGAAATCATATCACACATAAAACAATCATACAATGCCAATAAGTAAGATTATTATTTACACCTTTAGTAAATACCGGCTGCCTTACTTACCAGCCCAGCATCTTGGTCCTTAGTAGTGGTAACGTATCTGTGATTAAGTTCCCTTGAACCGTGTTATATAGAGTTAGAGAGGTCCATGGTTGGCATTGATCACTTATCATTAGGTGAACTGCATGTTCGTTTACTACATCACTACATCAGTTTTATAAAATAATAAATAACACTAAGATTTAGCTAGATTTTGATTTACATAGTAAAAGTCTGATTTTCAATTTTTTTACTTAACACTAATTTGTATGTGAACCCTCCGTGGTTCGCAGGAGACACTATCACCAAATCTATTTCTGCCTAATATCGCATAGGTACCCGTTGCTGTCTTCTGGTTTGAAAAAAGGGCAAGAGACCCTTAACCAAGGGATACTTATCCAAGGCGATCCAACTTAGCACTTGGGTAGCAACGCATTCGGTGCCAATCTCAGGTGACTCATATCTTGTCGGGGTTGTTTACAAATGTCTATAGATGGTAGTG
>DWPF01000335.1:0-11945 GCA_018251575.1 Cecropterus bathyllus | reverse complement strand
AACATGGAACCTCATATTAAATATTTATAAAGTTAAATATTGGCCGATATTGTCTTTTAAAAAAATTTAAAAAAAAAAGATTTTTTTTATTTTGATAACATAGAGCTCGTCAACAAGTATTAGACAAAAAGCAAGAAAATCGTCAAAGAATAAATAAATAAAATGAACTTGTTTTGTCAATATTCAATTTGCTAAAAATTATTAAAACTGATTTTTGTTTCGCGAAATGCTTTCAACTTATGTTACATTTAATTTACTAAAAGTTTACAAATAACGGTCCACTGATGTTGTAACATCTAAATGTCCTTAAAGGATATAGGGTTTAAATAAAAATAAAACAAATATATTGTGTAAAATGTAGTTTAATGGGAATGATTTCCAACATCACAACAACGGTTTAACTTTATTGCAGCATGCGCCATCACAATATTATAACTCACATTAATATAATTTACAATACTTAATTGTCAGCAATATAGTGTATTTGAGTAAAATCGTTCCTATATTTTCGATTCAGACGATATTTTACGTAATAACATACTTTTATCCCATACAGCCCCTTAGGGGACGAACTTTCAAAAATGCTTTCTCACTACCCATATGCCTTATTTAACTTCTGTTCAAAATTTTATTCTTACAGACCCACCGGTTTAACTGTGTGATATGTGGCGTTCAGTGTTACATTTTTATTTGTGGTCATATTGCGAATCTTTTGTCACTTTATATAATGTATTAATTCATTAGGAATAAATAGTACATATAAACTTATTTTAACTATATCGCATTTACAATGTTAGTAATATTATATAACTTCAGAACAGAAAGCTAAATGCCAATTACAGGCATTTTAGTAAGGAATAGAACGTCGTTTAACAGTGAGCTTTTTATATTAATCAAACCAAATCATGATAGCTTAAACGCTGATATTACAAGTATTTTTTCATACAAGTTGCCAATGTTCTAAACACACTATATTGCTGACGAACTAAAAAACAATACAAAATAAACAATATTGCACATATACTATATTTTTGGAATTGCTGTGAGATTCACTAGCTTATACGATAAACTCATACAATATAAAAATAAACGAACAAATTCGAATAACATTATTTTTTGGATTGAATCACAATATTCAGTCTGTTATACTATACATATCAAACTTTACACAGGATTGACCAACATGAAAACTTAAAAATTGTGTCGTTAAACTTACTGTTATTTTTTATATAAACAATAGCAATTGATTACAACATAATCACAGCTTTTCAGGCAAAAGAAAAAAAAAGATTTATTTTTTGAGCTCCTAAATTGCACTTACACAAATATATACAATAAATAATATTTGATATAATAATATAACTTTGATAAAATAATGGCAGGAGATACATTAATTAGACGAAATGAATTTGTTCAAGTTGGTCCATCCTATGTTGTCTATGCCATTCTATTAAATTAAAAAAAGGAAGAATTCGCGCCAGAAATATCCAGAAACCGTTTGTTGGAACATTTCAATTTATTTTGTTCACTGCAATCTGCAGTTAGCATAATTAACAATTTCTCATATTTTAGCAAAAAATATACAAAAGCTGGCAAAAATTGGCAGTACAGATTTCGTTTACATTGAGGTGGAAAGCGGAATACAGGTGCATATTGTCGTATGTTTATAATGCAACAAACGCGATTAAGAACATAAATTTTATTACGCACTCGATCACGAGACTTTTTACGACAATGGTATAAATTGATTAAATGATTAATTTGTATAGATAGTGGTATATTTATCCATAAATTGAGGTATTTGTGTGTTTTATTATAAGCAATTAAGATTTGCAAATGTGATAATTTCATACACAGTACTGCAGTGAACAAAGCAACTTATTAATATGGTGCTATGATGCATTTGCTATCTATATTCCATAGTAAGGTTGAACATATAAAGCGTTTGGTTCCGTCTACGTACTGCTGGATACTGTATAACACTAACTTAGGTTACAGGGGCGACCAGAAGGACAGAAAGATTGAGAATACGGAATAAATAAAGCCACTTCTCGTTGTTTTATTGTGTAATAAGTATGATATATGTTGAAAATGATAACATTGTCAGGAGAAGTTGTTTATCTGGTCGTATTTTAAAAATTACAGTTAAGCCAAGATATTCAATATCGTTTTATATCAAGTTTTGTCATTTTTAACAGCGGATAGAATATTTTATTCAATTGTAGATTTCACTTTAGAAATATTTCTTGAAAAGAGTTCACTTTTTCATTAAAATATTACATCACCTAATTTTAAAACGCTACAGATGATGTATAAAAAGTCGAACCGCGCAAAACCATTTTAGAGAAGTAGGCAAACGCACGCAATCTATTCTGCCTTACAATCCCGGTCAAGTCTTTACACTAGCCTTAAAATACTTATACGATAGAAAAATATTGCCAATCAATAAAATATCTTGGTAACATACACTTAGCGATTAGAAATACATTGGCAAAATAATAATAAACATTCGCTGCCCTAATTCATGGACGTGCTTATAAAAAGGCGACCTTAACCTAAAATATATTATTACTTTAATATAAAGTAAAACGTTCTTCACAAGATCATAGTGAAACTAGACGTTTCTTTGGATGCGAGACGATTTTGTATAATTTTTTCTTCCCCTTAAATGTGAATTAAAATAACGAAATTCCCGGTTTTCACGATTTTGTCTGCTGTACGTCATATCATCATCACTAAGCATTGTTTAAATAATACGAAACGAATAATTTTAAATCGGATTTCTATGTGGTTTTATGGTCAAGCCGTGTATGTAAGCAAATAATATGTATATTGCTTAGCTACAATATGGTATTGGTAATACCATATTTTTTCATACAGAGTATACAATATGATATTGTTAATACCATATTGCCATAGTTCGCATAAGTTAATAATAAAATTGTGGAGCAAATTGTTTCGTAAATATTTATAGGGGCAAAAAGTTTCAGAGTTACCTATGTCATATAATTTACGGTATTTTTAAAACCACAATTTGGAATTTAAAGATTAAATTTACAATTAATTGAACATCAAAGTGATGATGATTAAGCATGACACATAATAATTATATTATTAAAAAAGAAGTAATAATGTTGTAAGATTAAAACACTTAACATAATTATGCAAATTATTATTTACTTAAAATAAATATTGCATTTTATAAGTAACAAATAAATATGAATGCAGTTATTGCTCTTTTTATTACATGTTGATTTTATTATTTTATTGCTCATAATTATGAAAAGCCATTTTACCAGAATTGTCGCGCCATTCAGCATATAAAAACAAAGTTTTCACACAAATGTTACCGACACAGCAATTATCACTTTTAAGGAGATAATATAAAACATGTGGGAGACGGAATAACATGAACTTTATACCATTATCATTACAATGTACGCGTTTCATTTAAAAAACTTGACATGTGCAATTGCATCTCCATTGCAGAATTTTAACGGATATTTAGCAGGAATGAAATTGATTTGATTATTGAAATAATAAGAAGCTTACTGAAAAATCTAGCGAACAGATGCCGAACGCAATCCAAGGTGGATTTACCATTATTTTTTAATTATTACTTTTTGAAACGGTTAAAAAAACGTACGGAAACCTATAAATAAAATTAACGTAGCAGACTTATGTTGCTACCTACAGTTCAGTACCTACCTTCATAGACAAATAGAGTTGATGTAAAAAAAAAACACACACAAAATGAAAGCTCTGTGATACATGCAAAGTTAAGAACAAATTAAAGCAGTCACTATTCTAACACGTAAAAACGACAAACAGAAGAAGAAGATCTACGATGATCATATAATTAAAAGGGTAAAAAAGCAGGAATTATAGTAAGCTGTTAATTATGATGGCAATGAAAACAAACATATAATATTATATGAACGAACAGGCATTTCAAAGACGAATGTAGATATCTGTTCTTGTCTGTGCATTTATATAGGTACTGTCATTTTCTGTCCATGGCACTCATGACAGGCGTAGCATGCCGACGAGAAGGCGGCACGTCTAGACGCGGCAGAATTTAAAGATAGGAGACTATTTTCCGGCGACAATATTGCATTGGCAATATTTTGATTTTTCGCCGACAATTAGTTTCCCTAGGGGCATTCAAGTTTCACCCAAATCGGCTACACTACGCTACTGTCTTACCATATGTTCCTTTAATATTGCCTCGCGGATAATACGTTATTTAATAAAGCCAATAGTTTTGCATTTTTTAATCGTAAAACGAATTCCACACGTTAGCAACAATTTTGACAAACTGTAGGTACCTATTAATAACTGATTGAGTTGAGTCACCCCTCACCAGTCTTGACTCTCGCTTCCTACTCGCCGAACCACTATGCTAGCGTACAAAATGTCTACACGAACAATTCTTACATACTAACCGTCCATATCATTAGTCTAGCTGTTGTTTTTTAACATGCACTATACTGTATCGACACTGGCAAGTAATTTGGAAAAGAAAATAGAAGAACCGTTTATAAATTTAAAAAACGAGTTTGATTATTACGTTTTTGATTAAACTTTATCAAACACAAAAAAAAGATTAATATGAGAACTGAGCTGTTCATTGAAATTCCTTGAATTAACTGCAAAATTTAAAATCGGATTATATGAACGTATCATTCGATTTTTTCAGTTTTTGCATTGAGGGAACATTATTTTTTCTTTTTTGTTGCATGTCAAATATGCATCAAGTTTTAACAATAATTAATTGCCACTATCGATTATAATACAATGGTGCACTTGCACACTCAGTGGGACTCATTTTAATGTTTTCATTAACATCCATTAAGTACATAACAATGAAGAAAGTCAAGATGCAGATTTAAGATTGCTGATTGTGCTACATTTTTGAACCTGATAAAGTTAGTGACCAATCCACTCACTTTACTTTCTCGAATACCTTTCGATAAACCCATGTATACCTTGCTCCAATAAGGATTGTATTCCAAAAAAGCAAAATCCGTTCTCCCCTCACTCGCAAATTTCGATTCCATTTATTTGTCTATTGATACAAGTTACGTCTTTGTACATTTATATAACTTTAAAGATAGACGTCATATAAAAGAAAGAAAGAAGACAAAACGATCAACAGTCTTGACCATTCGTGAACAACATGCATCTACGCTACACCAACGGTTAGTGTCGTCTCATACAAAAATAACCTTAACTTATATATACTATATCTTATAATAAGTCGTGCCTTAGAATATAATGTGATGATTGGCAGGTGTGATCGTCGTTTTGGACTTCCTTGGTACAGGATAAATTATGCAGCTTACAAAGCTATATGAGATTTTGATATGCCTTGCATTAATGTCTTGTACTCCAGAGATTGATTTTAATTTTTTATTACATACAGTCCTCATGATGGTAAGTGGTCACTGTCACCCATGGACATCTGTAAGCAACTTCATAAAGAACGCGGATTCTATTTGAAGTCATGTCAAGAAGAAGAAATACTCGATCACAAATGCGTTGCTATTTGGAGGACAGAGTTAGTAGCCTCATATATATATATAGTATGGAAGTAGCCAACGAGCATGCAGCCCATCTGATGGTAAGTGGCTACTGCCGCCCATAGGCATCTGTAATCAACCCTAGGTAAGATCAAAGTCTCACCTAAGGTTAGCCATAGATGCGTTGCTACCCCTGAGGACTAAGATAGAATGCAAAAAAAGTATGTCTCCCTTACCACACCCGTCAGACCAAAACACAACAGCGCATACCACTGCTGTTATTAGGCATAAATAGGTGTGGCGGTGGTGCGTCCGGAGTGAACCATACTACCATTCTACCACCTTCAAACGAATGGGGAACCACTCAAGCATTGCCTCACGAGAGAAATAAGTGTTTATCACGCATATTGTGATACAGTAGCATTAAAACATTAGCCAATCCTATAACATATATCATATTGAAGGTATCACGTTATTCGTCTCTATAAGTACGAAACACATTAAATTGATGAACAAAGGTTTTTAAATGTTTTGAAATACTTATCCACACATTTAGAAATTACAAACTAAATTGAACAAATGATTAAAAACAAGTGTGTTTATACGGAGTATAACACGAAATTGCTATTTCTATCCGTATCACCAATAAAGTCCAAAACGAATCAACATAGTCTGCGTACAAGAAATATATATACATATAAAGTGCAGCGTGTACGATACAAGTGTGTGCGATACAAGCACTAAACAGCACGGACAGACGAAACACGTAATTGACACGATAGCACGAGCTGCGACAGACGGACAGTTAACGATAATTGCAGATATATATACACATATGTACATACATCTCTTAAACTATTCGTTTCGCAAGCACAACGCGATTAGGAATATCAGTTTTTGGAGCTCACGACTGGCAGTGTTTGAAGCGGTTTCATTATTTAATTTACATAATTTGTATACTTGTTTTAGCTGTTGCCCGCGTCATTGCATGCGTAGACTATAATACAAACAATAAAATTCCTGTTTAAATTCCTATGTAACCCGTTAGGGGAAAACTCCTAAGGGGTTACGTAGGAATTTAAGATATTCCTACATCCTAAAATCCTTTTTCAGTTTATGCCTACAACAAAAAATGAACCTACTGTCCAAATTTCTTGTTTCTGCGTTTAGTTGTTTGGATTCTAAGGTGATTAGTCAAAAGTGCTCTAAAAAGCCCTTACGATTTGAAATATGTTTATAGACAATGTATTATAAATAAAGAACCTAATATTACGTAATATTAAGCAAATAATAAAGTTGCGTTATTTTTTGATGAATCTTTTAAGAATATTAATAACAAAGTCTTTGTATGTTATATTTTAAATTATGTGGTGTTACTATTTAAATAATTACATACGTGTCTTGTTATTATTGCCAATTAATATTATTAGAAAATATATGACTTTGAATACTGGAATAAGTTTAAAAATATGTCAACAAATTATTTCTACACCAAAATCAAATGAATCCACCGTAATACAACATCACAATTCAAATACCACCAGCCAGTGAGCCGACGTATACATAGAAGTCAATATACATAGCTACGTAGAGAATACACATAAAGGCAATGAGGCTTCGGAAAGAGGAAGTGGCAAGGTAGCTCGCATCGTTAGGACAAGGCGTGGATCATAATTGACAAGTTAGCTAAGACTTTTTAAAGGTTTTATACTTAAGTAGCAATTTTTACTTAAAAGGATAAGTGCCACTTACCAAATATTGTATTCGCGGCTTTAAAGATAACGGTCGTTACGAACGCTAAGATGAATGAGGGTTGACTTTATATGGTAAAGTACTTAATTAAAATTTAATGGCATATTAAATAATAAATTAGCAGAAGAACAGTTATATATAAAGAAAAATTGTACTGCAAATATTCTCACAACATACCCTGATTCTTAACGATACGAGCCTGGAAGGAGGAAGATTTAAGAATTTATATGTATATCAATATATTTTATATTATAATCTCTTTAGTTTCTAAGGCTCCCCTGATATGCTTACACGTTGCGTATAAAAATAAACCACTCTACAACCGACAACAACTTTTAAATCTCATTCGTAATACTTACCTACTGTGGGTCTTATTACCAATTAGTCATGACTAATGCTTTCAAAATGACTAATAAAGTCATGAATCCCTTTGAAAATTACATAGTATTTATGATCGTATTTTGGATGCGTGATTCTATGACACAGTTTGTATTTGCCACCGACTCGTCCAAAAGTTGTGAACTATCCGTGTGAAATTCAATTTTTGGAAGGCATAAACATTTGCAGAGTAAGGTTTAACGCATGTTCATTCCTCATAAAGTCGGTCCAAAACGACATTTGGAAGTAATCCGGCGTATAATTACGAAACTTCGAACAAAACTACGCATGTCGTGTGTACCTCAGTAGACCCCATTAGTCATGACCAATTAGAACAGGAACCCGCTTATATTTTCGTGCATCATTGCCTTCTAGTGTCACGAAAGCTACCAATACAACATGAATTTATGTATATGAATATCCACTACCATATTGTCATCTGGTAACACTATAATAGCCTTTTATTATTAATTTAAAAGCAGTGTTCATACTGACTACACAGATTCAAAGCGCTGTGTTAGTCAAAGCTGTCATTGACAAATCAGGCTAAGTATATTTATACACTACTGCATATACACCACCTGTGCAACGTAGCAACAGTCTCCAATGACCTATAATTAATATATTTATATACATACATATATTCGTATAATTATTCCCAATGATTTCGTTACAAACCAAGAGACCATACTATGGAAGGAAAAATCACAGTGTAAAAATCACGTTAAAAATAACAAAGAAAGAATTACAGTTTTTTTTGTTTCCATAATCTACACTACTAATTACATGAGATCCGTTACAAAAATATATATAATAAATATTGCAAAAAATACACAATTAAATTTACCATTTACCATTTACCATAATCATTATTACAACTAGCAACATTAACAATTTTATTTTAAAACGGTAAGCAATATTTTTCAAAATTTACGTCACACAGGGACGTTGGGGCTGCCAGAGGGGAAAACAATTTTATTACACATCTATGCTATATCTATGTATACATTTTTATCAAAAGTAAATGCAAGCTTCAGTTCGTGTTGAAACTATTCTGAACTAAATAGCTGGTAACACTACAGTTTTTTCTTTTCTAAAATGGCAACCTCAACACTATTATAATACGAAACGCTTACAGTACTAAAAAAAATCTCTCTCTTAGTGGTAAGGTACAAGCTATCACTACCAAATTATTTTCCCAAAATTTCGTTTTTATCCTTACACCGCATCTAAAATTAGGGACAATTTTGTTAAGTCGAATGTTAAAAAAAATAGGTTTATTTTTTAAACACTGCGACATTTATAGAAATTTAGTCATAAATATGAATCGTGTATTACAATATTGAAATATTTTTTTGTACACAAGAAACAACCATTAAAGATATGTTAATGTTATTAAACAATAAATGACACAATCAAATTTTATGAAGAGTTATTTTTAGAAAAATAATTTGGCCGTATATTATTAATCGCATGAAGCGCGTTAGCTATTATATTAGTATCATACAATCCATAGAATATTCTATCACTCCAATTCAATGACAAAAATAATCTTTACATAGAACTGATGATATGTCCGCCATTACCCTTGGGCCGTTTTTTCGATATAAGTTCTGAACAAAACATATTGAGTGCTTACTAACAATTATGGCCGAATTATGTAGGTACAAAACAACATAACTTACTGCTAAAATCTGTCCACGAACTTAATAGGAGTGCAGGAACATTCCGTAAAAGTTGTTGTAGAAATTAATACGTTACGTTACAATTTTTCATTTTCAATAATTTACATTTGAGTCGCTTATGTTAATCATATTGTCAACATAATTGCTTTGGAGTATATAGCTTATCTCACAATATAACGTAAGTCTACAATATTATGATATTGTACACTTATGATATATTGTTGTTGTCACTACTTACATGGTTTTTGATTTTAGACCATATTAGTGGTAAGCATACAATATGTGGCACCTTTAAAATGCTTATTACATTTTGTATGATTATTTTGTCAAGCGTAAGGCAAAAGCCTAATTACAATCCATAGAAAAATAATTGAGATGATATTTCAGCGTTCGTTATCATTTGGAAGACAAAATTGAAGCTAATTTAAACAAAGTACCATATTATTAAAGTAATAAAAAGTAATATTATTTCTTAAAACCGTTCATATTGTTTTAGTAATTATAAAACAATTTATTGAAATCAAACATTATAGTTAAATTCAAAATATCGATAAATTAGATACTATTAGTGATCTTGCAATATAATTGATTTTGTTTTTTAGTGTCTTCAACTGTCCACCAAATCGATACTAGCACACGAAATAATCACTACAGTCGCTCTAAAAATCACGACTAACGTTTATTATAGTCATGACAACAATCCAGAATCAGTGAGATAGAATATTCTTAGGTTGAGTAGAGACGAGAATCAGACACGCCGGGGCTTGCCCGGCCCGGGGCACTCGCTGCACCTGATGATGGAGGCCGCCCGCTCCCGGGGCCGTACGGGATCCGACTCCATAAATCCAGGATTCAGGATAATGTTAGGCACTAGTTCTATTACGTCTTGCTCGTCACCGTTCTCTGCTTTAGGTTAGGTTAGGATGGAGTTGGGGTTAGGTTAGGTTAATACATACCGTCACCGTGTATATGTGTATTTGTTTGTTAGTGTGCAGCCCCGCAGTCCAAGCGTGCGTTCCAAGCCAGTGCGATAGAAGGGAAAGAAGAAAAATTTCGAATGAATAAAAATGAGTAAAATACAGCGTATAAAAATCAGATCTCGGGAAGATGCGAGTCATGCGGATAGATTCGAACAAATTGAAGAATCTCGCTGCTGTACGCTACGTTTGTTCTAAAATTATGAAAGCGAAGCAGAGATATCATGAAATGGATATAAGCTGCATTGAATTGAGTTACAGGAGCGAGTTTCGGTTATTTTTTAATAAAGTTTCCAAAAGATGGCGTCACTTGCATCTTTATAAGTAAACAGCAGATTACCGTCTATAAAAAGTCATCTTAAAAGAAGTATTTTTATAAACGGCAGGTATATTTTCAGCTGTTTTAAATGGAATTTAAAGTTATTAGAGGCGCCTAAAATAGAAAGTTCTCTTAAATCTATAATAATAATCGCTTACAATTTGACTATGTGGTATATTAAAATGCTTCATAGCACTACGCCAAGCATTTTCGCTGATGGTGTACTAGGGAGATCTAAAAACTATTTATCACTATAGACTATGATTTGAATTGAAACGCTGTACTCGTATATTCACAGGATAAATAATATTTATTTTATTTTCACTACATAGTTAAATAGGGTTAGGGAGGGGGCCATATAATCAATATAGGGGAACGGAAATCGAATCTCTCAACACGTCATCCATAGAGGTACTCTGTCACATACCACAAGGGCAACGCACATATCAAGCATTAAAACTATTACCTATTAAGGGAATTACGATCTTTTCAACATGCTCAAAACCTAAATCTCAGGAACATTCTTTCCTAGGACTCTTAGAGAATGGAGGCTCACAAATAGATGTAGTATATTATTCATGTTATTCCGTTTCAACACTTACTACAATTTATTGAGTGCTTATATATAAAGTCTAGCATTATTTAAAACTGTGCTTATTATGCATATTTAGGGTTTTGGTTCGATTTATTATTATTATAATTCGTACAGAATTTATATTCGTAGTACTAAGTTATATTGTTACTTAGGGTAACATACAACAATACTATAGTATTACATTTCCAATAACTCAGTTACTTACTGACATTATGACATTTAAATATTATATAAGAGTGCCGTAGAATAAGCTACCGGACTAAGCAACTACTAAAAGTGGTCCGAGTATGAGAAATGGTCCTATAGTCATAAGAATAGAATTATATAGTTCATATAGACTTGAGCTTTATAGTTAGCTACCTAAGCTTTTTGGCGTCTTAGCTTTTATTTACCAGATACACATTGATAATTAATTTATAAAATTCCTAAAATAGGAATATTTTAGTAGGAAATTAGGGCATATATTTCTTAGTGTTTATAATTAGAAATATTTATGAACTAAATTTACAGGAGTATTTGATCGGCAATGTCGGGGCGAGGTATATTACTTAGGAGATGTATTTGAAGTACATTAGATATAAATTCAAACAGTCGAAATTGTTGAAAGGCACCGTTGAGTCGTCAATATACTTTACAGGTTAGTAACGAAGAAATTGGACCTACTTATGCAAAACAAAATCAACCCACACAATGATAGTTTTGAGAAAAAGCCATTTT
>DWPF01000334.1:0-11946 GCA_018251575.1 Cecropterus bathyllus | reverse complement strand
TTCAGATGTCTATCTGGCCGGGGATCGAACCCGGAACCCACTGCGCGTCAGACCGGCATGGTGACCGCTCCGCCACGCGGGTTTTCGGGCAGGGAATATGTCTATGGGTAGCAGTGATCACTTACCATCAGTTGAACTGCATGCTCGTTTGATATCTATATAACTCTATAATATAATATGAGCTAAGGTTTTTGTGAATAATGAATATTCAAAAGTTTAGAGAAATATGTAAAGAAAATTCGTAAATTAGAGTTTCATCTGCGCTTTGCCCGACGTCTCTTCTGTTTAACACACGCCTTAAGATAAAATTAGTTTAATGAATCAAAGAATCCTTATAAAAACCTGTTGTTTGTAAACTTACGCATAATTATGATGTTCGCTTTTCCTTGAAAGCTAAGTTCGTCGATCTCCAGTGCTGGAGTCAATAACATGGGTGAGAAAATATACAACTTTATTACCAATTATGACCTAAAAACATTAAGAAACTTAAACATTAAGGAACTTTAGTCGTAATTTCCGTACTTTTTTCTTGGGGATTTAATAATATTTTGTATAATGATAGTAAGTTTACTTTTAATTATAATCATTTTGATTGACTATAAAGTAACATTGGCTAGATTTCAGTTGTGAATTGAGTTACAACTTTTTGTAAGCAAACTCTATGCAGTTAGACAATATAAAACGTAAAATATCCACACATGTCTCTGGCGCTGTTTTGTTTCATATTATGGTTTAAGAGAGTAAATACAGGGACAAGTATATTCTATTTTGCTACAATTGTATCGCTTTATAAAAAGTTTAGTTAATGGACTTAATAGTAGTGTTGAAGCATAGCTGTTGCACCGTCAAAACTGATGACAAGTGCCCTCCGCCCTTCGTTTGCACACATGCTCAGGACTCTAATAATGTGCAATGCATAACATACTGAACCAATAACTTTCTTCCGCGTTACCCGGTTGCCGGTGGGCGGGCAGGGAGCGTAGCCGATGAGCCTTTACATCATAGTAGCCCACGCGCGGCGACAAGGCCGGCCCGCTGCGCAGTTGTCGCTATGATTAATCGGGCCCCGGCGATCAGTGCCGGACACACGCCACCGCTAAACGCCAGCTTCTGACATAACTTGGCCGTATTTTTACAACCTGCCCAGTTTACGTAAGTGTTAAGTTTCATCAAAGTAGGCTTAGAATTTTTTTAAAGATGTTCCTATATCTATACATATTTCTTTATCGTCATAACCTGTAAGTGTAACTTGAACTTTTAAGTTTTATCTATTTTGGTAGATTTTAAAAAAGGTTCTTATTAATAAAAAAAACATTTTGGTTTTTTTTTCTTATAATGTCACATATGTAACGGTTTAAATTGTGTTTTCGAGTGTTAGTTTCTTGATATTCCACGCGACGCTAAGTTATTAACATATTAATTATGTTCGGTATCGCGGTCTGTAGACTTACTAAAAACGTATTAAAATATCTTAATTTTTAAATTCTTTCTAACGTTTTATTATGGACGAAATACATCAACTAAATTTAAAATATACTTTTATGCATTATTTTATGACTGTTATGATGTAGGGAATTATTAATTCGAATATAATTATTAAAATGTTTTGCAGATCCTTTATATTAACCAAATAATTTTATTCTGTTTCTCAAGCAAACTTATATTATGCTAAGCATCTTGTCACAGCAGTTTTCTCCAAAAATTTCATTTTGGTAAAAAGTAATGACACTAATGTAGACACCACGTAGCCGGATCTCAGACTATTATACTTATCTTGCTAGATTAAAGCGCAGAAACCTACTTAGACATACCTGACCAATTATTTATTAGTCCACGTTCCACTGACACGGTATATATAAATAACTTAGATTATTGATTACTCATTTTATTTACTCAACAGAGTGCAATCAACAAGAAAATATAAAACCATTTGATCCATTGTTTTTGTTATCTCAATAGAACTGTGATCATAATCTACGAATCACTAATAATAGAGGCTGTGCATCAACCATCTTTGGGTATTATGACGCTTTTTGTGTATTTCGAGTACACGTTTCACACGCTTATGATTTTATCAAATTCCGATGATTGCAAACAACCTGCTCGGTGTCACGAAACATGTTATCTTGTTCAATTTGCCTTCATTCGCTGTAACGTCTGTTTACTGTGTACTGTGTTCGGTTACCACCATCCTTTTACATTCTCGTGTAATGCGTATTGTTTTTGTAAGCATGTCCCTTTTCATTTGTTTGCTTTATGTGTATTTATTTTTGTTGTCGTAGACGGCAGTTCCTCGGACACACTGAGAAAGCTGAGCGACGACTCGTCAAGAAAACATTTATCAGGTAAGTTTCATGTTTGGCGAAGAAGGAGCGTTATTGTTTATTTTCCTTTGCATGTACGTAAACTGTGAGCATGAATGTGCTTACGTTTCCACGCACATACCATCGCACAAAGCATTGTCTACTTGTATATACCTAGTAATAATATTGTCACCTTTTCACCCCCGTATCATGCTTCTGCACGTGGAGCAGATTTGATTGAAGCGGAGGAAGACGAGGTTAGCAGCACCCTCCCTGACCGGCGCCGATCATTCCGCAAGGCATCTAGTAAGTCACGCATCTTCATTCGCATGTTTAGAACATAAGTTATAAACAAACAAATAAATGTATAACACATATGAAATTGAAATAGAGTAGTAAGTGCCTAATGAGCATATAAAGGTGGAGGAATGTTTTATACGGCTTTGTAATGTAACCGCATCGCATGCATTGGTACTATAAGGTGATGGAATGAATAAAACGCACTGGCATACCTAACTGGCCACTACTCGTATATACAAAACAATTACAGTAACAAACGATTTACCTAATAAACAAAATACTTAATAAAATTAAACTTTAACAGTATCTACGCATGTAATTAAAAAATCCTTAAAAGCGAATGAATCTAATGTTCTAATAAAAATATAATGTATCGAAGTACCCATGTTGTAAACTTGAAACTAACCTATTTACTATGAAATGTGCTATAATAAAAATGATTTATGTAAATAGCAGTCTTTAAGTTTGGCAGCTTTTGTCCGCCGGATGGGAGGCGGCTGCCCACGCCAGTGAGCGCCATCAAAACTTATGTTTGCAATTAGTTTTATTGTCTTCTCGTGAACATCATAATCATAACAAACGTTTTTGTTGTTGCCGCATAAGGCAGATGACAAAATCAATAAATACCTTTCAACAATATTTAAGGACGAAAGATAAATATCACACTTACCTACACCTAAAGAACTCAATTACAGCAATCATTTAACAGTTTAATATTCAAACAAGCACACATTGAAACATCTTAGATTCAATTATCTCCAAAAAAGAACTCAAACACGAAAGCATGCGTGTGCGCTAGATTGCAAGTAGTGGCTAATCCATGTGTGTATGTGTCCAATGTGTGTGAGCAGCCGGCAGCACGTTGAGCGGCATCTCGATGGAGGCGCTCTGGGAGAAGCACGCGCGCCGCCTCAGCGAGGCCGGCCTTAGGCGGTCTTCAGGTAAGGCATCCAATAGGATATTACGCCACAACATTCCACGACTATCAGACCACACAACCGAATGTGCAAATAGAATTGACGCAGTCAAACAAATCGATATTTGATTTATTTTTTTCCGCACGTTTTTATGGTCATCAAGAAACGTAAAGTTCTATTGACTCACAAAATCGAACATAAAACTGCCTCTCGCAAATCATTTCAAAATTATATTGCTGTCAATCGTGTGATTGAACACGTAAATGAATGTTTGCGAGGCCATAAATAACATGTAACCGGGAAGCATGGTCGTGATTGTCGTGGAATTCTTGGGCAAAAACGTTACGTGTATCACTGTTATCATGATCGCTTGCAGTCATGCATCCTGTATGTTGCCGCACTTTTAGCTTTAGTGCAATTTGTAGTACTTTACATTGGGTCCATGCTATCTTGTGCTTGACTCCCGAGGTGATTGCAATGCACTTTTATATTTTAGTTCAGTATCTTGAAATCGTCTTCTGTGTGTTCTATAGTCAAATGCAGTTTGTCTCTTTGTTACCGAAGCGAAAGTTCATATATCTAAAATAACGTAACAATATGCAAACCGGAATGCAAATAGCCTGTTGATGGCCGTTGCACTTGCATACGGTCGTATGCAAGTCGTGCACATCGTGAAATATGTGTCGAGAATAGGGAATGGGACGAAGGTATACATATTCAATTGTCTATAAATTCGTCCATGTTAGGAGCGTCACTTTCTTCAGACGTTTTCTCTTATATTTATTATTATTATATTATATTTTTGTACGCTTTGTTTTCGTTCTTTGTTGATATTAATCTATTGTCATGACTTACAGATCACAGTGTTGTGTTGACGGAAGATACGGACAGCTTTATTATCGGTGAGCGTGTATGGGTGGGAGGCACAAAGCCAGGACAAATAGCCTACATAGGAGAAACACAATTCGCTCCTGGAGATTGGGCGGGCATTGTTCTTGATGAAGCCATCGGTAAACAATGCAACATTACAACAATACTTGATTGCGGTATCCCTAGTACATTGTATATTATGGAAAATACTATGATTATTTCCAGGTAAAAATGATGGTTCAGTGGCAGGAGTGCGATATTTCCAATGTCCGGAAAAGCGTGGCGTTTTTTCTCGACTAACGCGATTGACCCGCGAACCGCTCATCTCCCACGCTCCGCACGATGCATCGCCAGTTTCCGACGCCGGCAGCGTTTTCGAACGGCCACCCTCTGGTAGCGCTAGACCCAGACGTACTCTTTCTCCCAACGGTAGCGTTCGCAGCTTTGTCAGCAGTAAGATGAGTGAGTGACTAAATTACAGAGACAATATGAGCCGTTGAATGTATGGCACCGAAAAATAATTGGTTATTATTTGTTGTAAATTTTAGATGCTTCTATTTCAACAACGACCAACGGTGAACTCCGAATGGGTGACCGTGTAATTGTTTCGAGTAGCCGAGGCAGCAAGGCTGGTACGCTGCGCTACGTTGGCGTCACTGAATTCGCATCCGGCGTCTGGGCTGGCGTTGAACTCGACGATCCCCTTGGAAAAAATGATGGTTCCGTCGATGGGAAGAGGTATACATGATTGTCAGAACCGGCTAACGACCGATTTTTAAGGAATATTCATATATGGAGTAGACGCTTCCAGAGGTTTATAGATAGTGAAGTTTCCTTAAAACTTCCAGATACTTCGAGTGCGCACCTCGCTTCGGCCTGTTCGCGCCAATCTCTAAGGTGTCCCGGTCTCCTTCGAACCGCAAACCTGGCGCGTGCGCGATCCACAGCAACGGCCGCGCGACACCGCTCCGACGTTCAAATTCACGCGAATCGCTCACGTCCCTGGGAACATCGATCGCATCGTCTCGCGCGGGGGTGAGACTCGGGGTGACGTCGCTGGGTGCTCAGGTAGGCTAGCCCCGCGCGCGCTCGGCCGAGCCCCGTCCACTGCGATCTCCGCCGCCCGTGCGACCGCACCGCAGCGCGCCAAGCCTGCTGGACAAAACTTTGCTCGTCAAACACGTCGAATACGACCGCTGCGCCATCATCGCTCTGCCGCAACCGAAGGTCTACTACGACATCATTTTGCGCAACGCGAAAAAGGACGCGATGATTCCTTGCCAATTGAACGAGGCTCTTCCGAAGTCGTGGAGGTGCTCGGAGAGCGTGTTGAGTTTCGATACTCGATCGGAGCGATCACGGCGCAGCGTGTCGAGCGGCAGCAGCGGGACGGTGTCCCGGCCGCGGTCGGTCGGTAGCGAGGTGGTGCGGTGGGGGGGCCGGCCGGGGGCCGTGACGAGGGCCAGCCGGGGCCCAGCTACGGACGTGTTCGTGGATTTACCGCCATCGCGCACTCACTTCTCGGGCTTCGGGAAAAGCTACCATTTCTCTTGCGTGTCGCCCTTTCAGTTCACTTACCCGTATGTCGTTTATATTTGAACGACTGTTCCTATTACGCATCTCATCAGTTTCCTTGTAATCGCCTTATAGTATATCTCTACGTATTCTACTGGCTACATAATAAAAAGTCCAATTTGAGCGTTCCTATACTATCCATAGAGGAAGTTATATGAACCTTGTGACACAGTACATGTAAAGCATAAGGAGTCCATTAGTAAGCTGTGATATTTTTGCCGAGACCGAACTTGGCAAAACTAACAATTTGCATTTCACTATCGTAGTTGCACCACATTATACACTGTTGTAAAGAACACTAATTTCATACGATTTTTATAATGTTATCGGTCTTATTTACTGCACGACATTTTATAAACACAATTATCGTCCTGTATGACACTTTCTTGAAAAATATTTACCACTTATCTATATTTACATGTTACAATTGTAACGAAAGTATTCACAGTATTACAAATACATACAATGATAAACAGAATGGTGCACGCAAAAGTAATGGTAGGTAAGTGTAGTGTTCGCTTGTCGTTGCATGATGCAATTTGATATTTTGTTTGGTCTGTAGCTGGCACCCTTTGGTTTGGCCCTTGTGTTAATTTATTATTTTGATTTTTATTAACTTTAGTTTTTTGAATCACTCGTCGATGCAATCATTTATTTAGTTCACTTAGTAATGAATCGTTAACATTCATTTTGAGTAGACATGGCGTATTATGAAGAAAAAATGTAATTTTCTTAAAAGTAAAGTAAAAAATATGGTTAAATTCAACATTTTTTCTTCATTAACACAAAATCTTATTTATTAAATTCAGCATTTCCAAATTTTCATAAGACTGCAATAGTTTTAGTAGTATCATATATGCCTTTTATGATTTTGACTGTGATATTATTTTTAAGCGTAGTTACTTATCCATTAGATTTTATTATTATGTATTTTTTTCGTTATCTCTCATTCTCATTCGTCATTATTTATTTTTAATTGACTAACATTTGATATTTGCCAAAGATACAGTGATTTTGATATATTAATAATACTTTAATATCCTTTAATTTTATACCATTTACGCTTACAAGTTGGTATAAATTTTTTTATAAAACATTATTTTTGGCCGTTTGAGTCGCTATCATTTGTCACTCGCATTGTTCATTTTGTATTTAGTTTGCCTTTAAGCACAAGCTAAATAGACGAAGATATCATCGACATTATCATTTGATTATTTAGAGCTTCCGTTTTACACTCGACAGGTTATGTATTTATTGATACATCACACGTCGAAGTGCATGCCAGTGTTTACATATTTTGCATAATATATATTACTACTGCACGGTGTACTAAAGTTTATCGGATTATTTTATTTCAAGCTATAAACTCATCTGACCTATGTTGAACGTGTTACTTTTTTTTGGCAATCGTGTAGTTGCTGTTGGCCCTATTGGCCTTTATAGCTTCACCGGATTTAGTTATGGCGAGCCTAAAGCTCAAGCCGGGACAAGAAGACTGGGCTGGAAGGGGGGATGGCTTTGGTCCCCGTTTGCCGGATTCCTTGACCTTCCTCCTTCGCTAGAGGGAGGGACGGTTGCGGACCCAGCTATTGCCGGAGTCTTGGCCTTCCGCCTCTGGTTTAAATAATGATTGCGGCTGACCCAAGGGCACCTCCAGTGAGGTACGGACCTCAGCTCAGTTACGCTGACCAGTGCCCCATGCACTGGTGATGCACGACCGATCCCGCGGTATCCCCGCGTATCCTTGTGAATGTGTTACTTATTATTTGAGATTCGTTCAACATAGCGTTAGATCGGTAAAGTGGCAATACGACTTGCTATACGATTAAATGCGCATACGTAAACTTATATATCCAAGTTATTTCATCATTCATTATTATCTTCATCGTGATTGTCCGATAAAATAAAAAAAAACAAAGTAATTAACTGAAATGTATTTATTTTGTAGAAGCCTCCAAAGGCACTTACGAAATTGAATCCAGTAACTATTTTTTTCCTTTTCGGAAAGGGAAGTGCTTCAAATAAGATCTGACATTTATTTTTAGCATCTCTATTTAATTAAGATTGTCTCCGACATTGTTTTATAATATAATTGGCCAAGAGTACATATGCAATCCAACACAATTCTTATCAATATGCGACACGTACGATGCAAGTCGCACAGATTTCCCTTTCACTGACCACCGTCAACTTGGCACTTAGTATTTTCTGCATACATACGATATTCGCATCGCTGATTACAACAGAGGTACACGGGTATAGTACATCACTTTTATTGATCATAACTGCAGCATTTGCGTCATCTGTCGCTATAAAGCTAAGCACAAATGCAGATTCATCTTCACATAGTTCATGCTTATGCTCTTTACGATAATTCACAATATTCATCAAAGTATGTAACTTTGTTGTATTCGCTGTGAAACTCTGCGCTTCATCTGGCCTTTGTCGCATCGTAAGCCGTATCGCCATCGCTAGATAGTAGATGCATAGTACACCCAGCGGTGGGAATTGAGTGCGTTAACACGTGTTGTGTTCCCCATGCGTGTTCCCCCGCACTGTCACTAACGGCACGGCAGCGTGTGGGCGGTCCGCGAGCCTCGTCCACCCCGGTCTCGGCGAAGAACGCCCTCCAGGTACAGTATCCGACCATTGCCGCGCGGTAGGCGAACTTCACGAACGCTGGTGTGTGTCACGCATCAAAATTCACGGCTTCTATCTTCGGGGAATGGTTCTGTATCTCCTCGAGATTATCCTCGAGTGTCTATTGAGGAAGTCTCACGTCTTCTGTTTCCAAAATTCTTTTATTTATTCCAATCGGTTTCCTCTTGTATTTAAGAATATTCTGGATTCTTTTAACCTTGACTTTTTTCAACTTGATTGAAATATCATATGGAATGATACACATATGAAATCACGCACTTTATTAATGCAAATGTATTCAGTTCTTTGTGTAAATAAATGAAAAGAAAATGTATATTAGTAGTCATACACTGTTATTATACCACCGATGACGTACTTACCACCTACGCCGAATACTTAATTTTGTATAAGAGACACCTGTTATAGGAGATATATTACAAATTCCCCGAGGCGAAGCCTTACAATGCGGATGAGATTACATGTTGCAGTTAGACTACTTTTAGTGGGGTCGATAATTGCAACATGGGAATAAAGATTTTTGAGGTTTGGCACACGCCTAAGCGACAATGTGAACTAACTGCCAGGCGGCTCTGGGGGACTTAAGTTTTAATTACCTATTAATTGCATCTGTTTCTTAAACTATTTAAAATGTTTTCTTTTATTTGTATTAAAAGCATCAAGTGTTTTAAATGTTTATTGATTTTTACAGACTAAAATTTTAACATATTAATTATATTTTCTTAACGATATCATGACTTATTCCAGACTTTGTATTGCAACTATAATATATGTTAGTTTAGAGACGTTTATGTCGAATACCGCGCACATTATAGTACAAAGTTTAGCTGTTTTATAATCATGTTCCAACAATAGACCTGATAGATAACGTACAAGCTCAACATATGCATTAGGGATCAGTGAAGACAAAGTACATAATTAGCTTATGTCAGAGGCAAAACTGTGATATTGTTCGCTTTTATAACTTTCATCTATTTATTTACGAATATTTATAAAAGTTTGTCGATATCGGTGCAATGATATAATGTTTATTAATTTGTGTATGTTTTTATCTTTATTTATTATAATACTTTATTAATTAACAATTTACCAGTGCCTGTAAGATTGATGATATTCATTATGTTAAGTACTCACTCCGACGCAAGCATTCCTTATGTTAGGGTATTAATATAATCATACTTTATTATACGTACCTAATAATATATGCTCGTAGAGTAACTTAGTTTTAGATTATTATCAATAATTGTTAAACTTAAACATAACTAAGTAAGTACACGTGAATAATGTTTCGAGTAATGGACCGAAGAAAAGTGTTTTAATAAATTGTAACTAGTAATATTGTGTCTTATTCCCCTGTTTCCCCTTAAAGTGTATTATAAGGTTAATAAAGTGATTATACACAACTAACTGGTTTTGTTTTATTGCACTAATACAGCTGTAAGTTTGCTTGATGGCGCAATGGCATGTTGGGTTGTAAATATATTTATTGATACGATCTAGAAGGTAACAATAACATGTTTAGAATGTGAATGAATGGGTTTTTAATCCATTCACATATTTGTCATTCATTCTTTTGCATCACTACGATAGATTACGCTGGGTTTTTTGGTCTTATTAAGTAACTTCTGAACCTTAGATTAAAATTAAAAACAAGTAGAAAATTTGATTTTATTACCATTCGCGCATGAAAAGTGTCGTAGTAATATGTAATAATTATTTATGAAATAATACTCTTATATAAAGTTCTTTTATTTTATTGTAATTATCGTTGATAAAGCAATGAATTTTAAAAGTACGTGTTATTGGTACCTTCACAGATTGCATGTCGAAACCCATTATACTCGACCTTGAATGGTAATAAAACCTATACCCGAAGGACAAGGCCTATATACAAGTACCTTAATTGTACACCTGACTTTGTGTTAAATAAAATAATCATTCTGACATTAGGATGTTTACTTGAATTCAATGAAACGGTATTGTTGACTGTTGTACTTAAAGCAACATCACAGTGACTTTAGACCAATGTGATCTTTAGTGGTCTAGGCGGATGGAGTAGGATAACTATATAAAATATTTTCAAAGTATACTCTACTCTGCTAAATAGCCTGACGAAAATGAGTCACTCCGGAGGAGGTTAGCGGCAAACCAAGGTATTGAATGCTTTCTACCTCATTTTCTAACTGACCTTAAAACTTACAGAAATGAATAATGAACTAAGTCTAGTAAAAAGACCTGATCATAGTGATGATATGAGCCATAGTACCGATGGATTAAACTTGAACAAAATATTTTTACGTGAAAATAAATGTAATAAAACATGCACCATTCGTGACTGTCTGACGTTATTTACAACTTTGACAAACTTTTACAGTAACTGAAACTAAAGTTAAGCGCAATTTAGTCGTAGAACTTTATATTACCTAAGCAATATAAAGACGTTACCTAATCTTATCCTATTCCTGACCTTAAAGAATTATAACAGTTAGACTTTCTAATTACGTATTATATAATTTACGAGTATTATTCATACAATTAAGACAGGATTCTTCGCAGTATGCGCTGAAAGAGGAAAGCATACTGATTGGCTCCGACAGTGCTCAGCAATGACTTATAATATTCATAGGCTACACATAAGATCTATTCGACTGATATAATAACAGAATGTTTATCTCTCATATGGATATCAGGATATAATCGTCTACAGAGTAGGTACTTCTACTTATAACAAATAACTACGTGAATAAAAGCTCCGTACTAGTTATACTGAGCATTTATTCACGATTAAAAACATAGACTTGTACGAATCGTGCCGTGATGTTTACCGTAAAACCTTTCGTGAGTGTTACCCCACCAAGAAAGTAGCACCTAGAGTGCTACTTTCTTGAGATGAGTGGGACGTATAATTAGTGCTCAATCTGCTGCAAATGTGTGCCGAATAAAAAAATTGAGCATGTCGTTTTGGAAAGAATCGTGTATCTCAAAGATCTATTGTAAGTGCGCCTGTAGAATAAACATGCACAAATATCTCTTAATTTGTGCGTATTTGTTACAAAATTAGATTTTAAAAAATATTTAGTTTTCGGGCCGATTCACACCGGGAGAGTAGTCTAGTCGACAAGTTGAAAATGGTACAAAATAGAGATACTGCTCTGAAAATTATGTGCGATAGCTCATTGGATTCGGAATGACGCCTAGAAAAATGTGCTAAAAGCGTGTATTAGCACATAAAAAATTGCAAAAGTTATAAACAATTAAAGATGAAAAAAAAATGGCATTTCGTTTTTTGCCAATATTTCATAAACTATTAATATTTAAGAAAT
>DWPF01000333.1:0-11948 GCA_018251575.1 Cecropterus bathyllus | reverse complement strand
TAAGGCGTAACTTAGGCTACTTCTATTTTAGAAAATGTAGTTAGGGTTTCGCACATAAATTAAAACCGCGCGCGCTCTACGCGCAAGCAGCCACCGTCATTGCGGCTAATGTCAGTTGCTATCAGGCCTCTCTAAAACAATGCTATAATGTTAAAATTGTATAAGGCATACAATTTTGGCTGTATGTAACCATGTCAAGCTACATTTTTTAAACGCGGGTATAGCCGCAGGGCTCAGCTTGTCTATATATAAGGGGCAATTCCGACTTCTGTACTTAGAACCTTGAAATTTGATACAGGAGTTCCTTTTATGATGTAAGTGAGCAAATAAGAAAGGATTTTTAGAAATTAAACCCATAACGGGGTTAAATAGAGGTTGAAAGTTTGTATGAAAGTACGGCAATTCGAAGCAAGCTCTATGAAAATTAGTATTTGGCTTTCTGTCTTCGCGTACATAGTCGCGGGCAACAGCTAGTAATATATAAGTATCTCTTACTACACCATTCAAACTTAGGTCACAGTTGCACTCAACCCAGTTATTATAAGCTAGAAATTGTTGTGGTGGTGGTATTTTCAGAGTCTAACCATGAATGGTTCTACTATTTTACATTTATCTTCTTCTGGCATGGTTTTTAGAATTAGCAGTCCAAAAATTGGTGTATTTTGTTAAAAATATCATACAATTTTCCAGGATCTCCTCCGTCGCATCCTGGTGCTGATGAGGTCGACGCACACGTTTCTGGTGCTGGGCGCTCTGAGGTTCATGAGGAAGATCATCGCGCTCAAGGACGAATATTACAACAGATACATCATCAAGGGAAATCTCTTTGCACCGGTCATAGATGCTTTCCTTAGGAATAATGGCAGGTAAGATTAAACATGCTGGCTTTAAAAATTCTTTACATTTTGAAGTTTTATTTAATATGAATTTCAACTGTTCTCCATGTTTATGTATCTCTTTTACATGCAATACAGCCCTACATTTGCCTGAAGTATTTCTGAATCATCCTTAAAATAAGACAATATTGTTTAAAAAAAATTACAGCACATATATATGTGCATAAATTGAATATTATTATTAACATACATATGTATGTTAATAATAATATTCAATTTATGCCTTATTCCTTTGATTCTTATTCTTATTCCTTATTCTGTTTTCGAAAGAAAGACAATCTCCTTCTTTGAACGTTCATTTTTAAAGATCATGGTTTCATATAATATTTGACATTGTTTGATAACAATAGAGTAAACAAACTACTGATTACATCAACATTATGTTACATATTTATATTTAGAAATAGATAACATACAACTTGTACAGGTTGCAACTTTAAAAAGTTAGGAAAATGAATTATATCATAATATTCTTTTTTTTTAAAGACCTCGTCCATGCCATGCCATCCGCATGCTAGCATGCAAGCTAGCATGCGGATGCTTGCCGCATGCCAGCTTGCATGCTAGCATGCTTTTTGAATCCTACAGAGAATTTATGAATATTCATAAACAATAGCTTTTTGTCACTGTACTTTTTACATTAAAGTTCTATCAAAACAGATGCAGCCATGCAATTTTTTTCTTCCGATAGATATGCAATTAGACCGGATGTTGACATTTGGCAATTTGACAGGATTTTTTAGAAGATTAAATTTCATAATGTTTGCATCTAAAACATTACAGGTACAACTTACTAGACTCTGCGATTCTAGAATTATTTGAATTCATCAAGTTGGAGGACATCAAATCATTATGTTCTCATGTTGTGGAAAATTATGGAAAGATACTTGAGGATGTTGAATATGTACAGACATTCAAAGCTTTAAAAACCCGGTATGATCAACACCAGGACAAACTGAAGGAGAGAGACAGAGGTGAGTCTTAACTTACATTCATTTATTATGTTTTAAGGTGATGTCGATTAATCAATCCTTTGGATATGTTAATTGCTGATAAAATAAATAGATTTCATATTATTTAGTCACATTGTGTAATAGCAAAATACTTACCATTTACTACGTGTTATGAAAAATAATGAATATTAATTAATTAGTAAACTATAGGTATTTGTTGATTTAGGAAGGTGACAAAGTTATTTAATTCATTCTCATACCTGTAAAGTGTGAGCAACAATTTTACTTTACTTTATTTATGCAATTGATCATTGTTATGGACTGCACTTCACATTTTACTGAGAGATGTGGTACCAAGTACTGAGGTCGTAATTGTCATAATCGGACAATTATTACGATGATAATAGTGATCGTAAAACTATAAGGACAATATTTTAATTTTTTTGAAACATGTAATTAGAAAATTTGCATTCAGTCCACCTCTTGGTCGGTAGTAACTGCTGCTCACGTACATCTGCAATCATTTAAACATAACATCAGACTTTTAACCTAAGTCGGCTACAAATGTATTGTTAAGTATGTCTTCCTTACCATAAGCAAGTTAACCTTCAAACCAGAATACACCAACGCTTAAAACTGCTGTTGTTTGATAGAAAATGGTATGGTGATGGTGCTGCTGGAGTCGAACCTTATGTTCCTGTCACCTTGTTGACGTATATGACAAAGTATTCTCCCACTTTCATACCAATGTTGACGATACCTCACACTGCCGTCCCCAGTGAGCGGCAGCGTGGCCGTAGCGGAGGCGGTGGTGCCGTCGCTCCTGCGCACGCGGTACAGGCGGGAGGCGCGCGCGCCCGACGACGAGGAGGAGATGTGGTTCAACGACGACGACGAGCTCGACGACGAGGCGCCGCTCGACGCCGCTCAGCCGCACGCGCACCCGCATCCGCATCACGCGCTCGACGCTATAGGTCAGTCTAACGTGCAATAATACCAGTACTAAGAACGGGTATACGTGCAAGAACAGTTGTGCGTGTGTGTCCCGGTTGAAATGACGACAATCAAAATATTACATTTTCTTCTTTAATAACATTAAGGGTACCGTATTCCGGCGTTGTTATCGTGTACTTGTTGACAAATCTTAAGAGCGTCTATAGGACCTGCTTTTAAAAGATATTTATTTATGAAGTTGGTACAGCCAATATAGATTGGAAAGGGTATCACCGTAACATCTATTTCTATCGTGACTCAGTAATTGCGTCTTTGTCAAAGAGTGCAACGTATCAGTGTAAATGAGCTTACAATACTCATAAAGTTGGCCACTTGCTACTTTCGTCCATTGACATTTGCAGACATTGCCAGACAGGATTGCAGTTTTATCCTAAAGTCTGCCATGGATGTGTTGCTTTTCATATAAACTATGTTGAAACACTGTGTAAGTGTGCCCATGACACAACCTTTAAATCGGTGCATATCAGCAGATGTGTGTTTAAACTATGCCTACGCAGTTATATCTGGAACGGTTCCACGAAGTAAATAATCATACCCACAGCTGACACAGTTATCACTTCCCAGGTAAAATAGTAGAGAAGAAGGTGTGCACGAACACGGAGACTGTGAACGGGCCGAGCCGCGTGCTGCTGACGACGGCGGCGGCCAAGCCCGCCCACACCGACGTTCAGGTATCCACGTCCAGATTACTCAATAAGGTAAACTTTTAGTTTCCTCACGCTTACACTCTACTGTCGCTTCGCTGGGGAGGTCTTGTATATATTATTATTATTATATACATATATTTGTGTGTTGTATGCCTGCTGTGTGTCTTCAAGCGGTTATTTGTTGACTCCATTTAATTTTACAAGAGAGAGATTTGCTATATACATTTTAATTGTATGGTTATTCCACATAATATGGTTAAGGCTGAAATATGTATTATTCTTGAGGATTTAGTCATATGTGGCATAATGCACATGTCCTCAGAGATAACAAATTCTAGGACTTGCTCTCAAATAATATTTTGTGGAATATATAAATTTATTACTGTGGAATATTAAATGTGCTATGCAACTTCCTTAATGTTTAATTAATTTATATAAAACCCAAGGCTGGCTTGAGAGGATTTCCTATTTATAACATTTTGTTTTAAATTAATAATGCATTGTAGAGTATATCGAAAAAATGTTGTTATATATTAACTTCCTAAATGGAGTTAGCAAGTTAACACTTCTCTGGAATTATTGAGGATTTTTGTAGTTAGATGTTATCACATCGTAATGCATGCGAATTGGTGGGGTTAATCTTTATATTATGTTCATTACGTATGTACATCATATAAGTTATAGTTAAAGATAACCTTAATAATATGTTGAGACTAACAAATTTATTACTTACTTAAAAAATATATAACATAGTTCTATATTTGTTTAATGTTTTATCATGTTTAATCTAAGTAATGTATGTGATATATGTTATCATACATTCATATCCATGCTAATGCATTATTTTAAATCTTTTAAATCTAATGTATGTTTGCTATCCATGTGTATATTTCTTATTTTACACTTCCGATAGTAACACTATAGATTTTAGGGTAACTCTGTTTGTTTTAGTTAATATTATTATTGTCTTCATGTTACCTATTTATTCATATAATATCGCGTGTCCTTGAAAAACATTGAATTCATGTTCTTCTGAGTAATAAAAAACAGGATAGTTTGAAAAACTTCACAATTATTTACGTTTCATTAAACCATTTAACATTGGAATATGTCGAAAAAAAGTTTTCGATCTGATGTGTGATTTTTACGTCTGTCTGTCTGTTTTTTGATTTAACTTTTGTAAAAATCATTTGTGCATAAATATTTCTATTTGGAAATTAATTCACTTTTTAGATTGTTCAGTTTCATATATGATACAAATAATAAATAGGTACATGTTTACAGTTAGAAATGTACGAAAAATTATATTATGAAAATATTGAAAAGAGAAAAGAAGCATTTTCCGGAATTGGGCACTATTATTCATAAAGTTAAAAAAAAGTATAGTTATTTAATATAATGCAGATTCATGGACGAAAACATACCGCACGTGAACCTTGATTACAATCATTTGATGTTGTGTTTTGTGTGTAGAAATATCAGTCATCTAGGATAATCACGACGCACTTTGAACATACATAAGATAACTGCAAGCGTTAAGCAACGTGTAATGTGTCATTCCTTTCCCCAGAGCTTTAATTACCGTGTAGTATCGTTCCTTTTCACAGAGCTAGTTGATAACGTGTAACGTGACGTTCCTTCTCCCAGGCATTAACTAAAGTGTGTCGGTTCTTCCCCCACAGCATTGACTAATGTGTCACTCCTTCTCCCAGTAACGTGATGTGTCGTCCTTCCCCCCAGAGCGTTAACTAACGTAATGTGCGTCGTTCCTTCTCCCAGAGCATTAACTGACTTATGTCGTTCCTTCCCCCACAGCATTAACCAGTGTGTCAGTCCTTCTCCCCAGCACATTAACTAACGTGATGTGTCGTCCTCCCCCCAAAGCGTTACCTTACGTGTCGCGTCCTTTCCCCCAGAACGTTAACTAACGTAATGTGACTTTCTCTCAGAGCGTTAACTAACGTGTGTCGTTCCTCCCCCCAGGGTCTAGTGGACTACGACGGCGACTCGGACGAGGAGGAGGAGAGCGCGGGCGCGGCGGCGGGCGACGAGCGCGACGCCAAGCGGCCGCGGCTCGCGTAACTCACTCACTTTCAAGGAATATAACGACGTCTCGCACCCGCTGTGCACCGAATGCAGTAAGGATTAGTTGTCTGTACGTTGTCTCGACTGTATGCCCGCGGACACTTGGCTGTTGCGTATGTGTTGCGGGAGGTAGGCTGGTGGCCTTTAATTTGGGACATATAGCCGCGTAATGATGGTTGATTTGGTCGAAGTGAAAGATATTTGTTGAATCGGAAATCTTATGACTGTTACGTGTTACAATCGGTTCAGTTTTGAAGTAAAGTATAAAAATATGTCAGTTAAAATCTATTTTTCGAGAGTAATATTTGCAAGCATAAATAATGACCTTGTTAATTTTAATATAAAACGTTTTTCTGTCAACCAATTTGTAGCGGTATAGTAAATGTAACTCAACTTGAAGGTCAACTACCTAACAAATCATTAATCACGCAACACAAAATACAACTATATACTAAGTACGTAATATATTCACTGAGTAACACAACATACTAAGCGACAACCAAGTATACCATTTTTTTTACAAACAACCCCAGTTTTCTACCTGCTCCATTAAAAAAATCGTATAAATTTAGCGTCACTACCCGACTGTGTTCATCGAATTGTATGCATCACACTCTACTATTCCATATTGTGCATTTACTAAGTTCGGTCAACACGTTCGGGTTATGTACAACAACTTATTGACTAGTTAAGCTGCTAGGCAGACAGTACTAGCTGATTTATGTCCATTTTTATGTAAATATAAAATGACACTGAAGTGTCCAACTTCGTGGTTAGGTAACGTATGAAGATCGTTCATACTAAGTAGTGTAATTACATCGGATGGTATCAGAATGTAGAACAAATATCGGTTTATGGAGTGTATAATGTGAAATAATTTTAACGATTAGGTTACGTTTTTTGATGGTTTGTAATCACAAAAGTACAAAGAAAATATGAGCGGGATATAAATGTCTATCAAATAATATAAATAGATGAAAGAAACACCGTGGACGCGCAATGAATATGTATAAAATGTATATGTATTTATGAAAATCTGATAAGTTTGTTTATAAATTCAGATGACCAATCTTTCTTTAGATGTCTTAAATCATAAAGTTTGCTGTGGAATTGCTGCATAGTGGAGTGTTGTAGTGTTTCGGTGTTTGTAATTCGATCACAAATATATTTAATTTTATCCTCGTGTTGTGTGTGCATGGGTCTCGTTATTTAAAAAATTGCTTACATTCATATTTTTCGTTCATTTGCACAATGCAATCTTAAAGATGTAATCTTGGCAGTGAAATTTCACATGCATGATTTGAACTATACGTTGAATTTCACTATTAACTCACCAAGCAAGTAAGTTGTAAATCATATAGAAAATTATAGTTTTTTTTTTTAATGTTAATTACTTATTTTTGGGTTCAGATATTAAAAAAGGTATATTTAAATATTATTACAAAATACCGAACGTATTACCAAATATTTTTTGTTTAACATTATCTTTTTTTACAAATATACACATGATTTTTAACACCATTGATTTGAAATTTACTTGCCACTTGACTGATTTTGTTCACAAGAATATGGTACGGTATATCAATATGTATTTGGTTTTTAATGTGTAATTTTCAGTATTTGAAAGGATTCCAAAATCTTTTATTTATTACCCATATTGTGTACAGTGAAGTCTTTATTAAATCCATACAATTTAACCTGTTAGGGCCTTTGTACACTGAGTAATTTGTAGATGTGCTTAACGACAACATGAGGGCAGTGGCGGATTTACTAGCAGGTTGCGTAGGCATAGTGCGATAGATATAAGGAGCGGCAATTATAATATCTTACCGAATCTTAATTTAGTCAACAAAATTTCAGAGATTGTTTAAATGTTGACGAACTCTTTTTAAGCCGGTATAAAAAAACATTAAATAGCCTACTGGCGGCAAATACGTAAATCTGACACTGCGTAAGCGTGTTTTATGGATGTATTGTATTTTAAATTTGGTAATAAATTTTAAATACTTTATCATCATAAAAACACTATTGGCTTCATGAAGTTGTAGGCACCAGGTGAATGTGGGATTGCAGCAAGTTATTATATTTTCTGCCATAACTACATCGGAACAAACCGGTGTACAAACGCCCTAAGATGAATAATACTCACTTGTCCTTCCATATATATTGCATTTTAATTTGCATCCCAAAGATAAATTAAAATATTGATACTTATAATTTAATTAGAATTTCTAAGTTCCTATCATACCTACCTATAATACGTATGTAGGTAACATACCTTTCTATTATTTTTCTCGTGGAGACACTATTGGGGCCACACCGTAACCGTGACCCCGACCTTGGTTTTATGACCCCCATGGCTTATCTGTTACTACCTAATATTTGACCTTGCTCCGTATTATGCTTATTAGTTTGTTTCACGCCATACATACCTGGATGCATTGAGCTGGCGTGGTGCACATTGCTCCAGGCTAAGCTTAGTTGTAAGAACCTTTGTGATGCAAGTGGACTACGGGGGGATAAACAAAAAAAAGTAACAAAATATAGAAACCGACTTCTATGCCACAACAAAGCAAAAAAATAATTTAAATATATGTTGGTTTCTTACATACACATTTTAAAGTCCCGAAGTCGGCGCTTAACATATTTTATTAGATTACAACGTCGAATCTACATAATATATGTCCCACGATTATATGAGCTACTTTGGTATACGAAATGTTTGAGACCCTTGATTTCAACAAAATGAAAATCAAGGGTCTCAAGATATCAACTAGAGTATCCAAACGCCCCCCTCCAATCTAAATGCATGTACCAAGTTTATCCATCACCTTCGAGGCGCGTAATTTCAGAAATAGGACATAAGCCCGCAACAAAATCTAAAAGTCAACGTATTCATAAAAAATAAACTAATTTTATAATACCCTTGAGGCACCCTCTCCCCTCCCCCCACCCCTCCAAACTAAATTCCGTCCATGTATAAATCTATGTTAATGTGACTTTAACAGCCACCAAACAATACAATTCATAAATCATCGGTTCAATAGCTGTATTTAGTAAAACAAACAAAGACCATTGTTCCACTACACTCGAATCAATCAATCCAATGTCTTCGAATCCAAAGAGACGTGGATTTGTTGACAAGCGACGTCGCAAGTATCTACATATTAAGTAAGGCTTGTCGCTCATTTACTGATTTTACCCGACTGCGTCAGGAGGAGGGTAATGTTTTCAACGTATATTTGTTGTATGTATGTATGAATGTTCATTTCTATGGCACCCTCGACAGCCAAAACCGCTTGACGGATTGTAACATTGTGACATTTGAATTGTCTCAATTGTCATAGTGCCTTATGCCATAGCTTGTACAATATATTTGTATGATTTTTTTATTATAATAACAAAATGGGTACCAAATGAAAGCTGTAAAGTAGACCATTTCAAAAATATATACATTAAATTGCTTTTATGTCATTTTGATTTTGATTTTTCTATTTTGACAAAAATCCTAAAAACCGTGAAATTAAATAAATTACTACAAGAACAAGATACCCGACTGCTAATTTCAGTTTTAGCAGTCGAGTTTTAGTTTTCATAATAGTTTACTGTTATTACGTTATGTTATTTATTAATTGTAGGAGTAACAAAGGAGCATGCAGTTAATCTGATCTCCGTCGGGTACCTTATGAAGGTTTCCCCCTCGATACAAAAAAAAAATGTTCGACTCCAGATAAGATTAGACAGACAGTCTTACGTGAGTTTGCCCACAGATGCATTGCTATTCCTGAGGCCCGAGGTAAAACACCTCGGAAAAGAATATTTCCCTTACCACGTCTTTTATACCACAACGCAGCAACGCTGAAAAGAAGAATTAATTCAGATAATCCAATACCAGGGATTATCTGGACTAATTCACTAAATTCCGGAAGGTATCGTAAGACAGTTCCAATTATCATTAGATACTAGAGGAGACGGAAGCTTTATTAACATTTATTGACGTTCCTACATATATCAGGGGTGGCTACTAACCCGTACTGAACTCGACTCCACATAGAAGTAGTGTGATGGAGTACCCTAGGGTTTGCGTTCCTCTGGAGCAGTTATTGACAGTGACCACTTATAATATACCACCTTACCGTACAGAACAAGTTCTGTCCGAGTACCACCACGTTCTATAGAACAAGTGTGTGCGACCAAGGAGGTATTACCGCGACACCTATTTCCAGCGTGAAGTAGTTCTTGCGTTTCGATGGAAAGGCGTGGTTGCCGGCTCACATTGTGAAATGACCATCTAAATCCACGGGAGTATTAACGCATCTCTTATTCTTCGGTTTCTATATGAAGTTGTTTACGTGTGTGGGCGGCAGTGCCCACATACGATCAGATGGAATGTGTGCTCGTTTCCTACTTCAATCTTGTAGAAAAATACATGTAAGTAAAGCGCTTCATCTTTAACAATTAAAATTCCATAAAATAAATATCACGCAAATTTTACTGATAGAATTCATAAAGACTTTTTTATAAAAGAAGTTTGTGATGTTTACATATTTTTGACTATTGATCCGTTTGATTGAACCTTCATCATCATCAGCCTGTCTCAGTCCATTGATTGATTGATTGATTGATTGAACCTTAACAAATACTACAATTTTATAAACTTAACTGCACGCAACCTTTAAAGACACAACACATTTGGAACTTTGAATTAATAAATGTAAAAGGTGTTTATAAATTGTAACTATTGGACCTTTATAATATGCGTTGACCTTTATCCTATGGTCGAGCCTATGGAGTGTAAATACCCAAAGTTTACAACCCCAAACAACCTCGACGTAGCGACCTTGGCACGCGTTCAATATATTCCACATTCTATAGTAACGATTATTGTAACAATTACACATAATTGAACGCCCGTCGTTAGTGGGCTTCAGCTATAGAGCAATCAACGTGAACTATCCACTGCTGGGCATAGATTAGTGGGAAGATTTACACTAACTTAGGGTAGTAAACCTGCCTGCAACATGAGGTGGTAGAACTAGTGTAAATCCACCGGGGAGGTACCACCGCCACACCTATTTCTAGCGAGAAGCAGTTCTTGCGAATCGGTGGAAGGGTGTGGTTGCCAGCTCATTTACATATTAAGCAACCATCTTAATCCTCGGGAGCACGCATTTGTCATTGACTTCAGACAAAACTCCTGTCCTATATGAAGTTGCTTACACACGTACGTACATGGGCGGTAGTAACCACTTCAATTTGATAAAAAAAAATTAAAGAGTTTGAAGGGTAGGTAGCCTTTCAAATTGCTGCACAACGTGGCATTTTTAGTACCAACTTAGTTAAATTTTTACCAATTTTATTGCCATTGCCACTTTTATGCGTTTTACCATTTTTCACATTTTTCCATTTTTTGCACCTTATAATTTTTATCATTAAGAGTAATTTCGAACAGAAAGTATCGGGTAACTACGACCCTTTTATACTTTCAAAGTACTATTATTCGGTCATATGGGTAACAGTGACTCAGAGATCTTAGCCGCCGAGGTCAGCGGAAACCACCGTAAAAGCACTTAAAGGAACTTTATGCTCTTAGCCTGTACGGGGAACTTTAAAGTGCTGGTGTGTTATAGTCTAGTGTTCTGTATTCTGCGTACTGTCTGACAAAGTCAACTTGAATAGGTGTATGTAGAAACATAAAATTATGCGCACTAAAAATATTTTTGAAAAATCATCCCCTATTTAGCTCCCCTAAAAAGGGTGAAAGCTTACATAAGGGTTATAGAGCATATAGACGTATGTAATAAATAACCTTATAATATTTGTTTGTGGTTCATAATTTAGAAACGTCACCTCTCGCATTTAAAAAGAACAGAAATATCGATTCAAAAAATATTACCGCACGGACTCATTTCGCAAACGACTACACCGACTTTGACATTGAAGAATTTTACAAGACAAATTTTTATTGCTACTTATAAACTTGCATAATAATTCAAACACCCACAAAAGAAAAATCACAACACAGAACACCACATAACATACCAATACCTGGTTTCGAACCCAGCACCCTATAAAGAAAACATTTATACGAGTATTTTTTCTTTTAAATACGGAAGCAACAAACGAGCATGCAGTCAATCTAATGGTAAGTGGTATCTGCCGCCCATAGGCACCTGCAATCAAACCCAGATAAGAGCTGTCTTACCTGAGATTGCCCACTGATCTATTTGCTATCCCCTGAGGACTTTGGAACCCCTTACAACACCCTTCAGACCAGAACACAGCACCGCTTAACACTGCTGTTACTAGGCAGTAATGGCGGTGGTGCTGACTCGAACTTGGACTCGAACCAC
>DWPF01000332.1:0-11949 GCA_018251575.1 Cecropterus bathyllus | reverse complement strand
GACACGTGTAGGCATTCGTTTGATTACTAAACCCGCTGTCGTCACCCAGGAATTCCGTTTGATGCCAACTGGGCCCGATGCTTATTTGCGAGGGGTCAGCGCAACCCTATTCAGTAAATGTTTCAGCCTCGTTATTCACATTAGACTTAGCCCTTTTGAATCATGGCTCGCTTTGAAACAGAACCCCTTTGAATCTATTTAGCGTAGACTAAAACTCGTATCGACTGTCCCTTTGATTCGGTGTAGACTAGTTGTAGATACAAACGACGATATAATATTAAATTTGATTCGCTACGCAAACCAGTATTTTTAAGATAAGGACCACACTGGATTTTGTTATATTAAAACACAGGTTAGCGCAATCTAACGAGGCGCAGGTATAAAGAAAATTGCTCTTGCCGTATCTTGCTGCATTCATCTTTTATGCTGTGTTCGAAAGTTCATAAAGCGCTTATAAGATGTTTACAGAAAACATCTCGTTGACTATTCAAAGTTCTCAAAAGAGTTACATGTTAGGAGAGCACTCTTAAAATGCAATTTAATTTATTAGTTACCTCCTTTCATGTTGGGCTTGCTTTTCTGACTTATGTTTGTTTGTCTGTAGGTAGTATCAAGAGACTGCAGCAGTTTATTACAAGCGCACTACCGTCTCGACGGTCATCCGCACGTCAATCCCATCCACGAAGTGCTAGTCGGTGATAAGAGGGTATATCTAATCTTCCCTCGATCACACTCTGATCTCCACTCGTACGTGCGGGCGAGGAAACGGCTCAGAGAACACGAAGCTCGAAGGCTGTTCAGGCAAATGGCAGAAACGGTGGCCGCGTGTCACGAACAGGGCATCGTATTAAGGGACCTCAAGCTAAGGAAGTTCGTCTTCGCCGATCCACAAAGGTGAGTCCCCACAAAATTCAACTAAAATAATCTATATTTTGAAATATACGCAGCTAAATAAACACGAGGATTACTGGTTAATGTAAATAAGTACAGGTTAACTCTTATTCGCATCCATAATGTCATTGAATCGATTGCGTCGACAGTTGTAGATGGTTTCTTAACTTTATGTGCTGTGTTTTCGCAAGTTCATTTAATATAGAGAAACCTCGGCTTGTATAAGTTGCAATCGTTTGAAATACGACATTATCTCCTGTTAGTGCAGCCAGCCAGTCGGCCGCGGTTCCGATCGGCGTGTGCTAAATTTTACCAATGAAACAGCTGACGCAACGATCCCGTAGAGACGATATCTCCCGGCGTTAGCAACCGAACCGCCTCGGAAATCGAAATTACTTGTGCAATTTGAAACAGGCAGTCGACGACAATAACTAACGATATTTCTAATACTAAAGAAGTAAATATAAATTAATATAAAATAATTTTCGAAATAAAATGGTTAAACTCGGAAAAAATACGGTTAAGTAACTTTTTGTGATAAGAACCAGAAGATCGATCGTCGTGAGAAAAGAAAGTTCAAAGACAAAAAATGTCAGAAAGGAAGCGGAAACACTGTCTGTGTTTTAAGTAGTGCGTCATTTCCTCTGCAGTTCGATAGCGCCATGTATGACGATAAACAGTTATCGAGTAATTCATTATTACCATTTACGCGACAAGACGATAAAATGCCCATTAGAGACATTGTTTTCCGGTGTCAGTTGCTTAACGTTTGAAGCTGATTACACGACAATTATGCATTCACGTGTACCTACTCAACACTTTACATGTTAAAGCCGAGTTAAATAATAGCCGAACATAAATAGTAAGTAAAACAAGAACTACAATAGGACAATTGTATGCGCGAATGCCACGAAGCGTTACCCAATGTCTTTATTAATTATGACCACCAGCCGGTAGGAACCGGCGGATTTTCGAACTTTTGAAACGTTATCTGGCCTCCATTGTTGCGAATATCTCCGGCAATGCTAGCGGCTCAAGGCGAACGGTGTCATTGCTGCGTACACTCAGATACAATACTTTGCAATCGGGTCAAGGGACCGCGGCCGACACCGCACCGACACGCAATACACTACCCACCCCATGCACCAGGGAACCTGTCCACGTTACGATCAGGTGGTTCTGGCACAAAGGGAATATTATGCACCCTTTGTAGACCGCATTCCGAAGGGCTCAATAAAATTCCAACACTCATCTGCCCTGTGTTACGATCATCATTGTTGATTTAACCAGTTTTTTTTATTGATAATGGATTTAATCTAACGATTAGTAGAACACAATAAGTTTTTTACTCGATAAATCTAAGGTCTGATTAAATTAGTTAAATGTAAATTCGGCGGCCCTCCCACAATCGGGGCAACAACCCATCTCGAGAATTCTCCTTGACGTCCCCGCTGAGACAATGTTTATTACGCCTCCACAATCCACAGAGAGTGACCGAATGGTTTCTTTGACCTGACGGCGTCTACGTCCCTCGTGACATTAGTCAGACGAATTCGAAAATGGCTTTGACGCGACCGCTAACCCGATATCGACGCATTCACCACTGAATGAATGGAAAAAGTTTACTGACTGCAATGGTATTGAAGTCGGTAAACGAAAGCGCTTCTCAATTAACACAACATTATTAACTGAGTCCGTTTTAGTGGACAGACGGTAGAAAAAGGTAAAACTCCCTTAATACCCTTCAACGAAGCATCATCAAAGCGAACGTTGTCAAAAGCGTCGTTTCGCGTTGCGGCACGGAAGCATCGCGAGCGGGCTTAAAATGTAAAAAGTTTGCCCTACCCTTTACGTAATATCACAGCCACAGACGCGGGCACCTTGAGACTTGAGAAACCTTTTCCAACTTCCACCTCAAAGCAGGAATGTTTTACGTTTGGATATTAAACAGTATAAAGCTTGATAACAATAAACTTAAACACGTCGACAGAAACCATATTTTTAAATTGTTTGGAGTGAATATCTATTACTGTAAAAAGTGAGTCCGATAAAAAACAACAAAAGGTAGCCACAAAGTTGAGTTATAATAACCATTAATTTAATTATGCAGGATATTGCAGATGTTTCCAATTTTATCACATGTCATATGAAAAGCGGAAATGTTTTTTGTTTCAAAAACGGACCTTCATCTGTGGATCAGGTAGCCAGATGTAAGGACCGTCGTTTGACCCCAAAATCTAGTCTCGCTGATAGACGACCATTCAACTTTCCCAGAGAGCATTTGCCGAGACATCTGATCTTCCGTATGGTCAGTCAAAATTTACATATATCGCGGCAGCTGACCTCGTTTAACCCTAATAAATTCTAATGATTATGCACACCACATGCCGGAGCGGTCAAGTATTTTCTCCAGCTGTTCTTCGCAATCGTGAGAATGGTCGCAAGTACGATTGTGGAAGGTGCAACACGAGCAAGTGCCCACCCCTAGTCCTCGGTTCTCACGTCTTTGATATAAAGCAACCCCCTTATTATAAATTCGAGTCATCCGGTGGGACGCCATGCTGCGATATCCCGCGCTCCGTCCGTCCCGTCTCAAAGGTAAACAAGAGCATTAATATTGATTCCGCGCTCTCTTTGCCGCTTTGAAGTGGATTTCCTTAACACTCGACCGTAGTTTTCCCGTCCTTTGAGACTAAAACAAATTATTTTTCTTTATCAAGTCACGACACTCCAGGCTCATCGTAAGATCGTTTGACATGATAATTATGGCAAAAAATTACTTAATGCAGATTGCAGTGCTTTGTTTATCTGAATATTTCAATATGAAATTTACATTGGAATAGGTTAACCTATTCCAATGCACTTAGTCCTATCGTGGAACAAGATCCTCTTATAGCTTAGTATTGAACTTAATGAAAAATAGCGATCAAATCATATCGACAGTTTTTTTTAAATTTTAATAACTATATGGTGTAATTGGTCTTACTGTAACATATCGTATCAACTTAAGTTATATGAATCTATTCATGAAGAGAAATCTTAGATAATATATAGGGGTATATACGGGCATAGGCCTTGGGGAAGGAAGTCGAGGTCGATGGGAACCGATAACGCAGGTAGCATTCTCCTCGGCCTCAGATCAGACACCTGCGAGCTATGAAAAACCCATATCTAGGGCCCACTTCCTAAACGGTTTATTTGCGTCAAATCACCGGCAATGTATCGGAGTCGTTCCACAAAAAAAACGAAAAGCCGGATGTTTGTCGTAAACTGCTTAAAGTTTAATGCTTTTGGAATTGTCCACTCACAGGAAATACCACGCGGAACTATATTCACGCGACGAAAGTCTATTGTAATCGTCCTCGCCTTAATTTTAATTTGGTAGGATTTTACAGCACAGAAAATTACATAAATCTCATAACGCACCAGACAGAATGGAGCCCGCTTTGTGCTCTCCGTAGATAGCACGAAGCCTTTGTAAACAATCTCAGGTATAAAATTGTCCTCAGCGCATTGTTCGTCCCATCCCGCCCACTCCACGCCAAAATAATAATACCCGGCGAAATGTTCCAGGTAACAAAACAAAACCCAAGTTTTTTGCGTAACACGGTGTTCAGAAGTCGGATCGGGTGATCGAATGCACCGCAAACAATGAAGCTGCTGCGATATGCCGGCGTTAATTTACACAACCCGATACTCGTATGCGTTGTCATGGCAATGTGTAATATAACTTGTAAAATATCTAATACTATCAAATGCAGCGGAAGATGAATGTTTTGGCTAAGAAGATTTCGTTCGGACTGGCCGGTGTCTAGTCGCGAAAATATATTTGCACGTCTGCGGCGCTAACGGGATATTTATGGCCGCGGCTGCGCTGGCGCTCAGCGGCGGATGTGCCAAATTGGTCCGCGGTAGACCCGGCAGACGCCGCCGCGTCGCATACCGGCCCGGCCACCGGCTGACACTACATTTCCTTCCATGCGAGAAGCTTATTTAGAGCCGATTAAAATTCGGATTCGACTAACACGCGATAGTTCCAATGCCTCGAGCTAACCGCCCTGTTTGCCGATCGGCCGCAGATCGGTGGCCGTATGGACGCCTACATCGACTATTTTGAAAACATTTTGAAACACGGTTGCCAAAGGCTCGTGGTGCAAGACCCCGCCACGTTACAGCGACGCATTTGCATAAGACCGGGCGCTCGGTAATCCACCCGTACGTCTCAATTTCGACAGTTGTATAACTTCGGTGAACCGTGAGAGTCATCGTTGTTATTGCATAATGGACCCTCGGCCACACGTCCACCTAGAAGCGGGAGCTGCGCAGTTTAGTTTGGCACACGGCATCGGAACCGCAACTAAGTGTGATTGCGCATCGTATCAGAATATACGGCGTGATTCAGGCGTGCCGGAATTCCGCTAGCTATGTTGCTCGTTTTGGGGCGTTTGTTTGCGACCTCGCACTCGCGCGGCTGCTGAGGTCGCGGCAACTGTGCCAATGTCGCGCTGCCGATGCCGACGCGGCGCCGCGGCCGCCTCCTCGCTCGTGCGGAACAACTGGACTCGTTTAAAAACAATAATTCGCTTTTCGGTTATGTTACATTACACTAGTCATTATTCTCCTTGGAACACTAACGTTCAGTAATGCCTACGCATCTTCACGTACGTAAATACGTACGACGGACGCGAGCTTACTGGGTATTCGTCACAACTATAAATAAAGCATGTTCGCACCTTTTTTGGTGGTACGAAAACACCGGACGTCGCTACCGGACGTGGATACTAGTGCATTGCTCTCATACGAATAATACCTCTACAATATTGTTATTCTGAGAAACGAATTACCGGACATCGTCGCCGTCCATACAAAAGAAAATCGGATTGTTAGTTGAATCCAATGTTATGTTTACATGCAGCATGGCATCTGTGGGACAACAGGTTCATTGTTAGTTGGGAAGAGCGAGGTTCCGGTGGCCATTGACTCTGCGAATTCAGTTACTATTTAGACAAGCTTCCTGTCTTAATACAACAATTTCTCAATGCCTCGTGGATTTAGCTGTTGGGTCCACAGCTGAGAAAACGCACGACTAGCTATTAAATCGATCGAGTTGCGTAAAACAAAGGTCTGCGAAACCTTGTGCAAGCGGCGCGCCCGCGCTGCGCCGACATATCTGCGGATTTGCGTAACCGCGCACTTATCCGTCGATACGACGCCCGTGTGTTGTGACACGCTCCGCTTGCCTTCATCTGTAATACTTGCATTCATTCAAAATGTGCCTAGTGCGAGCTCTAAACGTTGCCTAATAAATAGCGCAAATGGCGAGCAACACTGAACGATTATTTCCTAACGAATCCCGGCTGTGAACTAGCAATCGATATGATATCGTTTCATTATTTTGTGAATAGGCTAAATGGGAGCATTATTTGCCATTTAAGTCGACTGTACGACATCTTAAGAAAAGACTGTGTTATTATTCACGTTGAATGCTGAGTTACAATTCCCGCAAATGTTAATCAGTCGCGCCCCCCAGCTATGGGCAGCGGTGTTGCTGTCACGTCATGATATCACCGAGTGAGTCATCGCGGTCGTGACTGGAGACGGTGAGCGTCGGATGAACTGGCTTAACCTCTCTCCGAGGTCTGCAACATGCTCGTTAAATATACGTACACCTCACAGTATAAATCCTAGTAATATTTACTATCAAGATAGAAACGAGTTCTGAATTGGATGTTTTTTGCTATTAAGATTACGCTAAGTAGCTTGAATGACAGATTAATGGGTAGCAAACAACGTAAAATGCAAACGCGTAGCAACGAAGCTTACGGCTCCGGGAATCGGTCGTCAAACTTTCCAGTCGGCGAGCGCACGCGACCTTATCCCAGCAAGGATAAAGCGCATTCAAGAGCCTTGCAAAAAACGCGCACGTGCCGCCAATTAGGGGACGAGACGCTCAGCGCCCTCGGCTGTCTCACAAGAGCGCTCGCGAGGAACGAAGGTGGAACCGCTGACCGCCAAGACACGCGCCCGCCATTTCTAAGCCGTTTCGTTTTACACCGTTCCATGTCGTTCCATACGACTTGGGATACGATTTTACAGAACATAATTCCGCGTTAAGTGACAGATTTTATTGTTCTCTCGTTTTTTTGTTTAAAACCTGCTGCGGCGGTTACGTCGTTTCGATCCAACTACCGCTGCATATCCGCGACGCGAAGGTCGCTGACCGCCGAAACTCATCCAGCGTAACCAAAATATAAAGCTTTGTTCTAATGAACAGATAGGGGCGGCCACAGTTTTAATGCAGGCAACATTAATTCGAAAGCAATTATGCCCGCGATCGATAACTATTCGGAGTTCAGTTCAGTTCGCTCCTATAATAGACAAGTCCGTGTGATGTGTAACAACATGTAACAAGTTTTGTTCGTAATACATTTTCCCCGTAATACAAACATAAGTTCCACACCATCGTTATCGCCTTCCACAATGAGTCTGTTGAACTCGGCAGCCAGCTCATTTGAAATGAATTATCCAGGAATGTGCCACGGTGTTACGCAGAGCTCGTTTTTTTCCTTACAATACCGTTCCACATCAGAGATTCGAGGCCGGAGAGTCCTGTAGCGGGTGTTAAAAATCTTGGCTGAGACACAATGTGACAATGAAGTATGATTCATTGTATGACGGGCAATGAATGCCATGATGGATGCCATGCAGTGCGTCAGTGCACTCGATGACGTCATCGAGAGGGAATTAAAAATCGGAGGGCGACAATAGGAGGGTTCGGGATGAATCATCTAAGCTCCTATCCAGTCCCTTGTTGGTTCGTAGTAGGCTATTTATAACGAACCCCAAGGTATCAAAAATACTTTCTTATTATAGCAGCCCCTTTCCAAAATATAGCTCCATTAATAAACCTCGCATATACGCGTTAATGCTTACAATCGCCGAGTTTTTTTTTACTTTCTTTGATGTCGTAATTTTAATTAGGCGTATCATATAATAAACAAGAGAGTTACAGTTCCATCTTTATAATTATTCGTGTTATGTATTGATCGAATAAAATTATGTTTTCTGTTTGGTTCAGGATTTAGTGCGCGACTCGCCTTTTGTTACCGGACTTTTATTGTTTGTCAGGACATAACAATACATACAATGTACATGTAAATATACAAAATGTACCTATCCTCATACTTCAAATAGCGTAAGCCATACCATATAGCAAAATAACGAACACTTGCATTGATTGCGAACCTTTTTCGATCAACCAGCCACTCGTAAACACAATGAAGGAACAAAAACCAATGCACAATACAAAAACGAACACTAGCACACGTCGATTTAATTTATTCACGGGCAAAAACACCAGCGAATAAAATATACACGGGAGGATACAGGGGAATGTAAGCTGAGGTTCATTTTTATGAGAATATAAAACAAAACCTAGACAACAGTGGCGTACTCAAGTTTCGTGTTAAGAGCTTTATGGCACAGGGGAGTGACCTCGCTACCGATCCACGTCATAAATCTCCGCCCGCTCCTTATATCACAGTATGCCTAAAATTAGAATTCAAAAAGTACTTTGCACAGGCTTCTTTAAGACTGTAATTTTTGTGACGGGTAAGAAACCTATTTTCGTCTCAAAAAAGCTCTGTTATGAAGCGTCGCGTAGGCGACGTTCTTGAAAATTCAACGTACAAATAACGCTACGAACAACATTCGTATAACATTACCATTTCGTTCCGTTTAACCACTGAAGAGGCGTTGGCAAATTCGACCGTCCTTATTTTCTTTCGAGTAAATAATTTCAACCGTATTATCCACCTACGTGAATCGTTTGGTGCGCAAAACATTCTGATGCGGGGGTGGCAGACGAATATAATTCTGTTCAGGGTAAGATCTTCAAAAATGTACGACCTTTATGAAAATTTAACCCACGCGTTCATTGGTCTTCAACGAAATACCCTAAAATAACCCGGCTTCGAAAACTCCTAATTTGCTAATTTTACTGCGGATTAAAATAGTCTCTGGGTTTTACAACACCGGATTACGTTATTGACCAAGGTCTAAACGTTTTTTCGCGCGCGGTTTTCGAGTGAAATTTCGAAGTCTGCGTCACGCGGAAGACTAGTCGAGAATACATTACACGGCCTTGGCCGCGGTAATCAAATTCGCTGGGAGTCGAACCGGCGAGTCAAAATGATTTACAGCTCCGCCAATTTCCCTGTATATCGACCGTTTACCTCGGGACGAGTCGCGCGGGCGACTGGAAAAAAAACACAACCGGTCGGAGAGTGGCCAGAATTACGATTAACCCTCAATCTGCAGTTGCGATGCGTATGTCACTAAAAATACCTGACGTCTGCCGCCGTGCACTGAATGCTTTTTGCGTTTGCAATAGTTTATTTACAACCGGCTACTACATTTTGAATAGGACGCGTTGTGGCGCGGCGCACTGCTAAAACTGCCTCGACCAGTTTCTCGCTGCATCAAGTTTTGCCAACAATGACCGCATTATAAGTTAATAGATCCACATTATCGCTTTAAATTTCTACAAAATGATCGAAAATCGATTAGCAACAACAACGGTACATCACCGGTGGCCGCCTTGCGCTTCTCGGTTGAACTTTAATTACCGCCACCATTTTCCTGTTACCTACAAAAACTAAGTAGCATCTATTAATTTTAAGTCAATTAGAAACACAAATGAGACTGTCATAGCGAGGGCGTCGCACCACTCGCCTCATGACTATGCGCTCGTTGTAATGAGTTCGCTCGTGGAGTACCTACACCACGTTCGAGGCTCGAACAATGGCCGCCACCACACCGTCATTACGACGCGACTCACGGGCGACTGTCCTATAAACAGTTTCCTGTTTTCTTGCACTCATATAATCGGGTTCTTATACCGATAACCTCGTTATTGAAAGCTAGTAGGACACCTCGTAGACATCTTTATGTAATCCGCGCGCAAATTTAAACCTAGATTTGCAAATTTCTAACAATTAACAAGACGCTCATGTCAAGACATAAATTTAATTATGTTTTGTATTCTATTTTGTATATATTTTGTATTTTCTCATTGTATCTGAACTAAAAAATGTTCATCGTCATAAATATTAGTTTAGTATTCTATTGTACATCTCTTTCATTCTCATCTTCATCTTCATTCTCATCTTCATCATCGGTATTTAACTAAAATATCAGGAAAATTAATCATACAGTTCCTGGAATCACATTTTCCCCGGTGATATCTTTCTTAGAACAATAACTCCGGATTTTCATTTAGCAAAAATCCATGTCATGATAACAAGCTTAGTCATTCGAAACAATTAAGCACTTCGTGAATTTAAAAGCCAATTACGATAAGGAAAGATTAAATATTTTGAACCACACGTTTGGGTACCTATTTGCATGCTTATCTATTAACTTAAGAATTTACCAAGTTTTGTTTTCCTGCTAATTGTAATGTTCACGATAATGAAGAATTTAATATAGTATATTACGTTCTTAAGAATATCACAAAGTTTATTTTACTTGTGCAATGTGTTTTTAGATATTTTGTCCTCATTCTTGGAACGATTACCCGCTATTAAGGAATTTGTGTTAACTGGAAATTACCTAGCGAGATAAACTACTACTTATACTATAATTACTTCTTTTGATGTCACCCTACAAAAGTCACTAAACAATTAACTTTCAAATTATCCTCATTAGAAAAATCTTCTGTTCCGATTTCTCAATTTTGAAGTATATCGTCATGTTTCCCGTTCATCAATATTTGTTTGGGCTTTATTCTTCTATCAACGAATAAACACGTCCTTAATAAGTAATATGAAAGTTAAATATGGAGATATTGACTTCTGACTTTACGGAATAAAACCAATACAAAGCGCTACGTAGTCGATAGAGGAAAACCGACGCTTAAAATAATAGTATAAGGTTTACTTCGTGGCGAGATGTTCCAAGTTCTATGATAAATAGAAGTGCTTCCGGCCGATAGGAGTCGTGAATGTTTTCTTCGATCGGCGCGGGGAGGGGCGGGTGAGGGGACTGTCCTCTAGCCGATCCGCAGCGTAGGCGCATCCTAATCTCGTTCATCTGACGTAACACAGTTCACGGTCAACAGAAGGAAATGACGCAAACGGCGCGCGCACTGCCAACATTACAACACCGTGTCAAAGTTGCCAAAACAATCCACGTGATCAATGACTGTAATGGAAAGAAAACTTCAGCCCCTGCGGGGTTTCATTCCGTTTCGTATAGCCTGGCGCAACCGGACAACGTCATTACTTGTGATTATAGTACTGGACTCTCCGAAATTCGTCAAAAAACTTGACGTAACTTGACTTGGTGACTTTGAAACTTACTTGAACATCACCATTAATTAAGAGTCAATAAATACTGAATTTATATTTCCTTGCGAAGATATAAAGCCGGGCATGCATGCAGATCGTGTTCGTAATACTATCGGAAATAATTAGGATCTCTCTGACTATTAATATCCTGTAAACCAGTCTGTGTTTAATTGCAAACCGGCCCTATCCCGACCGGTTCGCTAGTCGCTCGGTTCTTGTAAGGGTCAGTTATATTTTCATTTGTAGAACTCAACTTGAACTCGTAACTCTTCCCCGAAGCAAAACTTTAAATAGAACACGCCCACTGACTAAACAGGAAAAATGTGTTGAGTAATTTCACAAGTATTTAACTGCGAAGGAGTTACGTGTGTTTGCGGTACACATTACACTGTAACAAAAGAAATAACAATAAGTTAAAATTCATATTATAGTGCAACAAGCAAATCTAATCAAACACTAGAATGTATATGAATATGTAAGTATTTTGAACGTCTCTATTACCACAGGAGGGGATCACGGTATAATTATTGCGTTATTGATATTATTTTTGATAATTATATTTATAATTCATTGTTAAAGTTGTTAAAGGTTTTAACGCATCATAAACGTGTATGTAGTTGTAAAGCAAAAATAAACATAGTGATGGTGCTCTAAAAGTCTATGTAGATAGTCTGTCTGTATCTAAGTACAATCTTAACTCCTACAACCG
>DWPF01000331.1:0-11956 GCA_018251575.1 Cecropterus bathyllus | reverse complement strand
ATGACTTCCTTTGGATGATATTGTTATGATTTTAAGCCAAATAGTAAAAGATTTTACATTTATTTATCTTACTTTCATTTACGATATCTTTTTATGTAAGAGTAGCCAAGCTTACGGGTAATCCGATAGTAAAATCATTGCCACGTTACGCACCTGTAAAATACATACAACACCTACAACAGATCTTCGCAATATAATATAAATTGAAGGATTCTATATTAGTATTAATATAAACAAATATAACGTCTATAAGTTGGAAATTATTGTCTTTGACTAACACAATATTAAAACCTGAGAGGGTCGGTAATGTAGTATAAATTCTATGTATCTTTTCAAATTGGTAATAATATTCTAAAGTGTTGATTTTTCGTATAAAAGACCCCATCAAGGTCAGTTCGGCCTTAAATAATTTTTGAAATAAAGCGAAATCAAAAATATATATTTTTGTTTACTTACTCATTTCTTGAGTAATTTTTGAAATAAGGCAGGAATTACCTCTTATTATTATATTATTATTAAACTCCTTATTTACCGCTCATTTAGAGCTCGAGAAACAGAAGAGAACGACTTTGTTTTATAGTAACTATGTAAAGAAAAAGATAACCACAATCGATTTCATCAACTTTAAGTGAAAGGTATAGTTTTATCCTTATTATATTATGGTAGATATGAAATCTTGGTGTTCTAACTTCACTGTAGTTAGTTAAAATGATTATAGTTAATTAAATAATTATTTATTAATTATTTTTTTAGTTAAAATGTTTTTTTCTGTCTGGCTGGCCGGTGATCGAACCCGAGACCCACTGCGTATTATGTATATAATGTGTTACAGGCAATGGGAGGAGGTTTAGATAAAAGCATGTTCCAGCAAATTACCAAATTTCAACATCAAAAAGTACAGGCATATAATAGATTACTAAATACTTACTTCCTCATCTGAATCTACTTCAGTGTCACTATCGTTTAACATGAAATCAGTCATTTTGATCAATAATGAATATTTTTGAAGACTTTAACGTAATGTAAGCAACAACATAACCTCAACCTCTTATAAATTTAAATAAAACGTGCTCTGACATTCAATGTTGACATAATTTTGACATTACAGTTACACAGTACACTTAGAAATGGTCAATTCGAGTGAATTCGATTTGCCCAAAACTCGAGTGCATTCTGCCAAACTTGTGTTTAAGCTAGTCGGATATGAAGGAATTATGAATCAAGAGTCTTTGCTTTCTTGATTTTCGACATTTCAGATTTCAGACATATTTTTGATAAAACGATACAATAAATAGCTAGGATATCACACAGTGAGGCACGCATGTGTAAATGCGGTATTACAATAATAATTTAGATATGTTTAACGTTTTCGAAAATTGTTTTAAAATATTGAAACCTCTAGGAGCTAATGATTAAATGCTGAAGTTTAAACAACAGACACATTTAACTATATTAAAGATACAATCTTATCATTAAATTATATAAAAAAGGAACAGTTATTCTAATGTTAAATAAGTTACAAACACCTCTCGAGTTGCATAGTTCAAGAATAACTCGAGTTGCGCCTTTGCCGAGTTGACTTATCTCTAATTATACTTTTTTATGTTGTTTTTTTTTGTATGATTTCATCAATAAAATATGTTTTTAATCTAGAGGATTTGTTGGAAATCTTAGGGATTAGTACTTAAAATACACTAATAAAATATTGTGTACATAATATATTTATTGCTATATTTATCGTAATAATAATAATTTAATTATTATATTTGTATTAGTTTAAATATGTTGTCTTTACTGGTGTTTAAATAAAGACACTGTACCTAAAAGGCTAAAATCAATGAACATTGAAGTCGATAAAGCTGTAGTGTGATCACAAGAGATTTATATTTTCCCGCCTAAATCCCAATGACAACTTTTTTAACATCTCACTTTATAATAATGCCATAAAGCCTACCACAGCCAAAATAATTATTTCTAGAAAATTCTTCTGGGTTGAATCATTATTTGCAAAATTTTAGTAAATCAATGCTAAAAAAAAACATTTATTCCTTTTTTAAATAAACTGATGCAGTAAAAATATACTCACAACTTCTGTTACTTAGTTACGTAAGAATATATTATTGACGAAAATTTTATGTAAAATAATTTTAGTTATCATTTTAGTAAAATCATTTTAGTTATTATACAATTAAAAAAATAAAAATAATTGTGGTTATACATCATATTTTGATTATTTGAAAAAATAAAGAACACCACTTTCTAACGTTGTTTTAATTATTACCAAATCCCCAGACAAATCAATCAAAATAATACTTTACGGTAATAATATAATCCTTGATATTGCAATATCTATTAAAATAAATAGTATAAACAAACAATAATTTACATTTGTATTACTAAATAAATTTAATATATTGAAAAGATTTGCGATATTAAATTACTTTTCTTCTTATTCTGATCGCGTTCACAGCAAACATAAGCTAAATTAAAAAAGTTCTTGTTTGCCTATGGATTCCTACATAGAAAAAAGTAAAACATTGGACCATAAACTGAGATGGTTGCTGAACTTTTTAAAAATTATATCCTAATTTACAAAGAGCAATTCACATTAATTAAAAGGAAGCAAATTTTAATATTTTTATAAAGTTAATTACTATAGTAATTTTAACTTATTTCAATTTTTTATGCATTAAATTAAAAAAGTACCATCGTTGACCGGATGTACCAGGTACTTCGACATGTTTCGTGAAACCCCCCGTTGTTTTGTATCAAGAAAATGCAATGGCCGCCATCTTCGACTCTTGTGAATGTTTTGGTCGTAGTTTCGGACTTTGAGGCCTATTCCATATGTGCTATGAAATTATTTGATGGAAATTGTTTCGCTACTTCATAGGTGTTATTAATTTGTTTTCAAAAAGGTTAGTACCATAATTCTTTTTCATTTTCTTTAAAAGTGTTTACATCTGGAGTTCATAGCATAACTATTGTGATGTTGTCATTTACCTAAGTTATGGAGTGTTTTTATTCTCATTGCGTTAATCAGTTCATGAAATATTGGTCAGTTGTGTCATTATTATGATATTTAACATTCATAAATATACAAACCTCATTTTCATGTGTACTTATATTTCTCACTTCTTTGTTACTAAGAGGAATCGGTCTTAGTATTTTATTACGTTGTTTAACATAATTTTTATAATACTTCCACTAAGTTAAGTGCTATTTATCGGTTGAAGATTAGTGTTTACTTTTTGATGTTTAGAGACATTTCAGTTTTCGTGTTACAATAATGGCGGCAGTGGATTTTAACCTATCCGCGTATTTAGTGATTTTTTACTTTTCCGAAGCGTTGATGTTGATTTATTTTGGTGATATCCCTTATATTTTCCCGTAGGAAGCGAAATAATGTGACTTTCGATTAGATTTCTGGAACAATGACCCCGACTGTCATATTGTATTTTGTGGACTAAAAATATTTTTGTAACGCTGATATGATCGCGACCCGTGAGAATCATGAAGACGGATGGGTAAAAAGTCGATTTTCGATTGCAGTCACATGAAATAAACTCGGGAGGGCAGGGTGCGCTCCGACCCATCATCTCGGGTTTGACCCAAGATGATATTCCAAGAATGTCAGCAACTTCAGAATATGAACCTGTGGCCCAACAAGTGAGTACTAGCCAAGAATTTCCCATAAAAACCACCTCGTACGCTCATAACATGCCTGTGACCTTGTGACATATAATATCTGTATTTACTGTAAATTTCATGGCAAAAAATTACTTATTTATACTAATTTCGACTAAGCATAACTACACGCATATTTAATATTATAAAGCTTGCTAACTTTCACTTAAAATACACATTTACCATCATTATCACACCTCATTAAACTATTCTTGTCATAACTGTTTTATCGATGAATAGTGATGCAAAATATCAGAGCTGAGAGAAAATAGATTGTTGACTAACTACACATTAATGTCGTAAATAAAGTTTTAAAAGACAATGTTGTATTTATTAATCCTTTTACAGTTTGAAGATTGTACTACTAAAGTTTAGACAGATGTGATAATTATAAATATAGGTTTCGTTTAATGTACTGGGAAGTCTTTCTATATGTCTATCGCACCCAAAAAGTAATCCCTATGTTGAGATCAAATGGTGTTATATTATATATATTTAATGTTTAAGTAACAATACAGTTTACATTTTGTAAGTGCAGTGTTAGAATTGTTTTACACACATACTTTGTTGTTATTTTCCTGATAAGAATGTTCAAATGCACATAGTAATGGTAAGTTTCATTAAAATATGTAAAAATCAATTGTGTATGATAATTAATTTACTGGATGCGGGAAATTGGTTGTTATTAAGCCATATTAAGTAAGTTAACCCTATTAAATGTGAAATCGTACTAAGGTATGCGTTGTACAATTTTAAAATCTGTGTCCTAACTTAGGGTAATCTTCTTAATCTTAAACATGTAAACAGGTATTTGTTCTGTGTATTTTAATATTCCATTTCTTGTTATAGGATTATGGGCCGGCCACCTCCAGTGAGAACATATATGAGTGTCTGTTGGACCGTCAATTAACAAATACTATGGATGTACCTAGTGTGAGAACCCCAGTACTACGGGCCGTTCCAGTTTCACCTGCTCAGGGAGATCCTGAACCTGATTCCACAAATCCTGAAAGCATTATTCAAACAGTTCATAAAGTAGAAAAAGAAGTAGAATATCACATTAGCGAGAAGAGGTGTGATGCAGAGATGTCTGTAGATTCCCTATCTAGGATTGTCCGAATAGAGGACACTACCATAGAAAATGTGGGACGCATTACCTATCCAATTTTACAGGAAACTGATGATTCCGGTGATGGTAACTATGTAGAGAATGCTGCAACTTTAATCCAAGCGCCATTAAATACAGCTATAGTCCAGAATGTTACTAAACTCCCACAAAACTTTACAATTAACGTAGATGCAGCTGTAGGTAACATTACAGCTATACAAAATGTATCCCAAGAAGTTGGAAACCAAACTTTGTGGCTACCTACGATTCTTGCAACCAGTGCTGATGCCAAACATGAGGAAGATAGACCACCGAGTGTCTCACAGATTATTATCACAAGTGAAAGTTATGTGAACGATACAAGTCAGGCTGGAAGGAGAACAAATATTATAACAGAAACAAGCTACATTAGCAGACCTAAAACTTCTAAAGTCCAGATTTTAAGTAACATATCCTTACCGAAGAATTCTAACTACTCACAACAATATCTTACTCCGGGTAAAGAAATTACAGCACCAATGTACGGTACTCCAAACCATGTGTACAAGCTTAGTACGAATGTTGTTTCACAAAAACATATGAACAACTCTGTATTATGTACAAAGCCACCGAAGAGCCAATCATTAATTGGATGTACTTCTTTATCTCCTACAGTTATAAACAATAGTCCTATAAAGAATGTGTCTTATAGTCATACATTTACTAAGAGCACAAACATGAATAAGTCGTCAAACAAAGTAAATAATGGTGCTAACTTGAATGCTATGGTTGCAGCGTCCACTGGCAACACACAATGCCATATATTATCACGTGTTGTCTCTGGACCTAATAAGCTATCTGTGCATTCGGGTCGAAAATCTGTTAATACTTTTAAAGGTTCTAAGAATACACAAGTGTCTACGCAGAAGACTCAGTCGAGAGCAATAAAGATCATACAGCAAACGGGCTCTGCCCATAAACTGGATACAAAACCTTGGCCTGTTACAAGCGTAACATACAAGAATCAACAAACAAACTATGATGTAGATACAAACTCATCTAAGATAATACAAAAAGTTGGTAGTCCTACGTCAAATAAAAGCCAACAAACTATGCCACTACAGAAAATGCCAAAAGGTGAGCGGTTAGTACTTCAGTCACCTTGTGGCCCTGTGTTGTTATCTACTGGTCCTATCAGCACGAGTTTGCCTAAAGGTCCTCATTATGTTCAGTCGGGATCAACGCCTAATCTTCGATATGTGCAAACATATGGGCCTGCTGACAATCAGCTGTCAACAGTTTCTCAAGTTTCTGCTAATCAGCAACTTACAGCACAAATATTGCAATCACTAGCTCAACCTAAAATAATGTTGCAACCTAGTCCGACTCCAGTCCATCCAGTGAACCATCATACTTCTCCGCCTACCACTGTTGAAGTTGAACCAGTAGAAATTAAACCTGTTAATCAAAAGAGAATTGTTTTGTAAGTATATAACAATAAGATTATTCTATTCTATTGTATTATATTGTATCTAATGTATGTGTGCATTTGAAAGTTAATGTAATTTTTCCTTTTTCATTACAGTGGCGACAAGTCGACTTTATTGACAGCTGATGACATTGTTGGCATGGAAGAAAGGCCAAATCTATCTGAAGAGTTACGTCGGTATTCTATTCAAGCATTAGCAATTATTATGCTAGATCACACATATGCCTTGCCAATGCAAAAGCAACCAGTAGTCACGGCTGTCTCAACGCCAGTTACGACTGTGGCTCCGACGGTATCATCACCAACTGTGACAACTACTCCTTTGAGTCCATTAAAAAGAACGTCGCCAGTAATAATGTCAACGGCATCTGTTTGTGAAGTGCCACAAACAGTTCCAACAAGCGTTATCGGTACACCAATACCTGTTACTACTATTCAAATGGGAGCTTTAACCTACAAACCACAGCCACCGCCAGCTCAAGAAGATGATGCTGCTTCTGTAATATCCTCAGTTGAAGGTGACAGGAAATGTGATGCCCCCAGAGGTGGCAGTGACACAGAGACTGCTCCTGAAGGGGAGGAAGAAGGCAAAACTAGATGCATTTGTGAGTTCACACATGATGATGGTTACATGATTTGCTGTGATCGTTGCGGCGAATGGCAACATGTAGATTGCATGGGAATTGACAGACTAAACATACCTGATGCGTACATGTGTGAGTTGTGTCTGCCGCGGCCAATAGACCGTCGACATGCGCGTGCCATACAATTAAGGAAACGAGAAGAATTGAACGCTCTATGCGCGTCGGATTCAGATTCATCTGAGTGTGGACGGCTACCAGGTGGACAAAGAAGAAAACGTCTATTTACCGTCACCACTTACACAAATACCAGTGGTTCTTGTGTCACCACGTATAATTCAAATGCCCCGGTCTTGCCACCACTACCCCAACCGACGACTTTGGCGCTACCAAAACGAGGTCCTAAGAAACCCAAAAAGCCTGAGGTAGTGAGAAAAGGAACTAAGAGAAAACTATCTGAAAAAAGAGTAAAGCGCAAGAAGGAAATGTTGCTGAATAGAAATAAATATAACTCGTCTATTTCAAACCAATCACACTGGCAAGACTCCTATGAACTTGCTATGACTAATCATTACAGTCCAGAGTTAAGAGCAAAGATAATGAAATATAGTAGTAAACTTGGTAATACACCAAATATGGCATCAGCTATCACGGCACATTTATGTACTACTGTGCCCCACGCTGGTGGCAAAATTCTTATTGCTACAAAAGATCTTAAGGAGAATATGCCAGTAATAGAGTTACGTGGTAAATATATGTTATCTAATCAACACAGGCCTCAAGTACAAAATTCCGCAAGAGCAGGAAGTCAAAAGCCAGGGCCCTTTGTTTTCTTCTACAGATTACCAAAAGATAATACCCAAATATGTATTGATACGAGAACATATGGTAATGAGGCAAGATTTGTCAGGAGATCATGTAAACCTAATGCTGAACTACAGCATTGCATTGTAAAAGGTGCTTTACACGTTTATTTGGTTACCATTAGTGTCATTCAATCTGATACTGAAATCACAGTCGGACATGATACCAACGGCAGTAAACAGCCGTGTGCTTGCGGAAATCCTAAGCATTGCAAGGTCAATGGACTAAACACTCTAGTGCTCAGAAAAATCATTGATTTATCTCAAAGAGAGAAAAGAAGTAGAAATAGATGTTTAAGCTCTTCTTCCCCCGTTTCGCCGCCACTCTCATCATTAATTAATACTGCCGGTAAAGATGTTTCTCTCCCTTTCACGAATTTTAAAATGGAGAAAAAATCTCCAATCAAACATGAATATCCGCTAACGCCCCCCATAAAGGACACACTACCTCTTAATTTTGAACAGCCAATAAAAACCGAGCCTTATGAAGATAGTAAGCCCGAAATGCAGGAAATAGATTTATTAGCTAAAGAAGAAATGAAACCGGACATAGACGAACCAGACTTCATAAAACTGGAACCTAAAAATGATGAATTTGAAGAGGAACCGATTGTTCCAGAATCAGAACCGGTTAAAACACCTATAAAAGAAGAAGTAAAAGAAGAAGTAGTTCGTAAAGTGCCAGTAATAAAATCAAAATTAGAGGAACTTGAAATTAAGGAAGAATACATTCCTTATCCTGAACCCCTTCAAGTTGTGCAATTACATATTGTACCTATACAACCAATACAACCTATGCAACCAATACAACCTGTGCAACCAATACAACCTGTGCAACCTGTACAACCTGTGGAACCTGTAGAAACTATTCAGCCACTGGAACCTGCAATACCACATGTACAGCCTGTACAACCGCCTATACAACCAGCGGTACAACCACTTGTCCAACCACCCGTACGACCAGCAATAACACCACCACTTATTGAACCAGAAGAAATAAAACAAGAGAAAGTGGAAGAAAAGAAGCCTAAAGAGGAACCAAAGATAGAGAAAGTAGAAGACGAAAGGCCGGTGACTCGGGAGTTTGTCGCTAAATCAGCATGCCATGATAGATCTTCAAGATCCAGTAGAACGACTTGCGTGAATCAGGATTCGATGGATGACAAAACAGATGATTCGCAAGACAAGATACCTACAAGTAAACAGAAGGAAAAGGAAAAAAGAAAAATGGTGAGTAAATAAAATACAATTCAGGATTCAATGAAATATTTGTAGAATTTTATGAGACGTAATTTTAATTTAAAATGTTATATTTCAGACTCGCGAAGAACGCAAAATGGAAGCAATAATGAAGGCGTTTGAACGAATGGAGAAAGCCGAACAACGTAAAATGGAGGTAAAAGAAAGACAAAAACGTAGAGAATCTGATCCACACCCAAATTCGTTCGACAAAGATGAAGACGACGAAGTCCATTGTACCAAAAAGAGGAAGAGGTTTGTAGACAAACTATAAAAAAGTGTTTAATTTTATTTTCATGGAGATTTTGAGTGTAATTTATTAATATTCTTGTTTTTTAGACGCAAGGGCCGTGCGCGAACAACCTCTCAATCAAATCGCAGGAGGTTAAATTCTGCTGACAGTGATATGGTGACATCTGGTGATGAAGCCACACCATTATCTCCGCCAAGAATGCCGCCTTCTAGACCAGAACCTCCCATCGCTGTAGAACCCGAAAGACTAGATAGACCACACGATACAATCAATGAGGTTCGTATTACTCAGAATATTAGAAATTAAATGAATGGCATTTCATTGGATTAAAAATATTTTTTTGTTCTCAGGAACTTGGACTTAGTTCAGCTTGCTTATTAGTTGAAGCAGCAGTCGGTTCCGTGGAATCCGCCTTCAAGTTGCCTAAAACTAAGAAAACAATGGCCACCGAATGGGTGGGACGGTCGCCAGAACGAACTCCTTCACCTTATCATTCGCCTTATAGACCGACATTGGTATCAGCACCATCGTTAGAAAGCTTAGTTCGAGTGGCGTCCACGATTATAGGAGACTTGAGTGGCGGTCAAGATTTGGACCATGAAGACGATAATGTATATCGCTCACCGCCCCGAACACCAGGTCGGGAGAGAAACAGGCCGCCGAAGAAAGCAAAGAGAATCACAAGGAGTACGATACCGACAGAGGTCCCTGAAGTGGTAACTCCAGTGATGCCGCAACATAGTGCTAAGAAACGATGGTTGAGACAAGCGATCAGTGAAGAGAGCGACTCGCCGTCCACTGGTTTGTTTCCACAAGATACTCATGTCTGCTTACATACAAAACCAGGTACAAAATTTTGTTCTCATATATTTTAATTCATAATTTAAATCGTAAATTTAGTTATGGTTTTGCATGTAAGCAGACCGTAAACGTATTTAGCTTTAGTTGTAGCTATACTAAATATAGATGTAGATGTCTTTGTTTCAGAGTCTCCGCCCAATGAAATGGTAACTCCATTAAAGAAACGACGATTAGCTAGACAATCCTTGTCATGTGAGACGAACACTATTGTACCTGTAAGTTTAGTGGTGAGTAAAGAGGTATCTACTTTAAATATTTAGGATGACAATGTAATAAAACTGACAACTTATGTAGTAAACGAACAGAATTCAATAATTCAATTTCTTCTCCAGTGTCATGAAGATACATCACCTATTTTAACGTCTGAAGACTCTCCAGTCAAAGAAGACGCACTAGCTCTTGCACGGCAATATAAAAGAAATATTATGGATATGTACAGTAGAGATCGAACTCGGTCCGATAGTGGTCAGGGATCTGACGATCAGTGCAATATGGACAATGATGTCCTCAATGTAAATATAAAAGGGCCGCATGATACCGAACATATCAGGCGGATTATCGGTGTACCCACTCCCGAAGAGGAAGTCCCGCCAGATCTGCCTAAACCTGATGATATCACAATAAACAACAACAATGTAGAACTCGATGAAATTGGCTACAACAAAGTTGTTCCCATGGAAATAGACACAACTGTTATAACTCAATCTAAAATAGAATCTAATGAGAACAGTAATGAAGTCAAAGGGATTGAGAGTCCCAACGACAAAGTGAACAGTTCTCAGTCTGCCGATACGAGTGGCAACTCGTCGCCACAGCGCGACGAAATGGACGACATACAGAAGAAGATACATTCGTTTCACACGGAAAACATTCTGATTCTAAAAAGTCGAAACAAGAAGCCGCCAAAAGAGAAACGGAAGAAGGTAAATCTGAATTTCGACCTCAGCATGGTGGACGATCGTATCAGTATTCAGCTGCGAACAGAACACGACAACAACACGAAGAACTCTGAAATGAATGGAGACATCCACGATGAAACGAATAGCGGTCATGACGATGGGAAGATGGTCGTATCGCCGGAGAACATACCGTTGCCGCCGGTGGAGACGATACCGCTACCGGCGACGGAGACGATACCGCTACCGCAGGAGCCCATTCCTATACTGGCAGTGCTACCGGAGACTATACCCTTGCCGGAGGGTCCAATGAAGCCCGCGAAGACAATAGTGCCAAGTGTAACAGCGCCCGTCGTGGAGAAAGAACCGCAGGAGGAGAGAGAGCCAGAGCGACCGACCGTTCTGGAAAACACATCGACTCTACCTTTCTCCACCCGGTTCAGCTCAACGGGCCTGTTTTCCGGGATATTCAGCAACATGTCTAACTCGTTCAAGCTAGACAGCGCCATCAACGAAAACATACCGAACATGTCGATAATAAAGAGTGCAATAGATAGGACTAGAAGTTTAGACAATAGTTTGTTCGACAAGGACAAAACGGCTCCAGTGGACGAGTTGAAGAGCGTCCAGGAGATATTGACTCGTGTGAATAATATGGACTCTAATAACAGTGTGTTGCTCTCGGGGGTGTTGAAGGGCTCGAGCAAGCCGAGCCCCTTGCCGGCCCCGGAGTCCCCCAAGCCGGGCAAGTCGTACTGCGCTCGGTCCACCGACCCCCGCCTGAACCCTCCGCCCACTGAAAAGCCGAAGCCTGTCAGAAGGAAGGTGAGTGACTCTTTATAACATTATTAATTATTTTTTTTTGTTTTTTAACTATTTCGTGGATTGATGATTGGTTTGGATTGATATGCAGTGCTTGCGTATTACTGTTTTGAACAGACTTTGAAAATGGAATAGGTTACATTTTCTGTACATATTTGTATAGACTGTGTGTTCTTTT